>JAVTVY010033657.1:0-13664 GCA_036873755.1 Hanleya hanleyi | reverse complement strand
ATCTACTACTGGTAAGATGCATTTTCTAGTACACCTACTGTGTACTGCTAAGAAGGCCCATGTCACGTTACGTGTGTTACAATTTGCATGGTGCACCCTAAAAAAAATTGCTCTTAAGAAGTTACAACTATATTAGGACAAGGTTCCTTAGGGCGCCTACTACCAACATTTTTTCTCGAAGAATGATCATAATTAATTCATTCTTAAATAGGGGAAGGTTAATTGTGTGTTACGTGTGTTACAACAGACAAAATGAGATTTGCTCATATATGTGATTTAAACTCAAAATCATATGAAAGGTTTGAAAGATTTGCCATGTAAATTATACCTTATTCTGTCAATGTGTAAAAAAAATTTAGTCACTTGACTTCTAGATTAAATTTGCTTTGGTAAATTCAGACAGTGTAACACACGTAACATATATTGTAACACACGTAACGCAAGACTTTCACTTCCACCTCCTCCAATTGTTATTTTTATGGCTCCACACCATGTTGGTATAGAAAAGTGTTTATTCTTCTTGAAAAATAACTACACATTAGATTGAATCATGTGTACAAATCAGACGATTTTGAGTTTAAATCACGTATATGAATAAATCACGTTTTGTCCGATGTAACACACGTAACGCATAATTAACCCTCCCTAATCAAGGTAGAATTAATCGTGATCGTTCTTTGAGAACATTTTTCAGTAGTATGTGCCCTAAGGATCCTTTTCCTAATATAGTTGTAATTCCTTAACAGTCAGGTTTTTTTAAGGGTCAATCAGTGCAGGCAAAAAAGTCTGCAAATTGTAACACACGTAACGTGGAATGGACCATATATATATTATTTGAAAATGGACATTTTTGCACATCCATGCAACAGTTCGGGTGATTTTGGTATCTAGGCAGTTCAGTTTTGAAACTTTTCGTTGCCTCAAGTGAACCTGTGAGGCTTGACAATGATGTTATGAAGTGCCGGAATCAGATATTTTGGCAATTAATTTTTTTTTCTTCAAAAAGTGTAGAAATATTTTCAGACACAGACAGTAATCCCTCTAATAATTCAATCACAGGAAGTGAAATTTCCCACCAACAAATCTGGGGGTGACCAAATTTATTACAACAGAATGCATATAGAACAGACTTCATTATTTTAATGATTTCAGAGGGTGCGCAAATTTATTTGAGCCACTGATAAAATATTGTAATATTGGAGATGATTGACTATTGATAGGGTGGGGTGGGGTGGGGAGGGTGGGATATTAGAGGGATCACCATACACCTTACAGTATCAGTGCAGATGCTAATAAAGTGAAGAAAATAAAGAATTGACCATTGGTTTTGAGTGACCATGCAGTGTTCCCATAGATGCCCTCTCTTAAATTGTTTTTTCTTTACAAACTGGTCAACACTGTATCCTACATGTACTGGTGACCTATGACCAAAATGTTCTCTCAAAGGTTCTGGACCATTGTTCAACACTTGGACAGCACCCATCAAGTTGATCCTTTCCTCCATTTGGTCAGTTAAGTGGTCAACAGATGGGGGACAAATCTCCAGGGGTCAGTCTAGACTGAACTAGAGGATCAGTCTAAAGCCATTGGTACAATTTGGAGATCTCTCTAGAGTCCAGAACAGAACTGCAACAGCTGCTTGGGATTGAAGCTTGGAAGGGTTTAAAGGATTTACAATTTTAAGTAAATGCATACATGTGCAGCCTAAAGAAAGTCAAAACTGACTCTGAAGTGATTTTAAATACTTTGGGACTCCAAATTTCATTCTTGCTCCTATCTATTTATAATTAATGTGAGAGCATGACAACTGGACAATGTTGAGCCAGAAGGATGTGATGATAGTCTGACAGATGTTGAGTTGAGAGGCACATCAGTTGAGCACTTCTCTCAGGAACTATTCCAGGCAGAATTATGTAATTACTTCACTAATGAATTTACCATTTCCCACTTAACCTCAGGAGAGGCATGGGGTACAACTACATGTAGTACTTCTGGTGATAGACATTTGGTGGGATATTACAACTTGAGCAGAGAATTTCAGTTTGAGGAATTGTTCAAAGCCTCTCTCAAGGTAAGAAATCTTCATGTGGGTTGAGCTTTGCGGTATTTTCTCAAAACTTTATAACTTCCAAATCATTAGTTCAGCAGTTGAAGGTACAGCAACATACAGTGTAAATACATAAATTAGTTGGTGTCTGTAGAGATGTTTCAGCATTCCCCATGTATGCAATTAAAATATAAAAACTTTAAAAGTTACATGTAATTGCTGTCCAATTAAGGATCTATTGCCATCAAAATTGGGCACCACAATCAAGACATAGTCCTGTTAATTGGACACCTTTCATCTCTGGTACTCTAGGATGATTTGATAATTTTTCTGATGTAATTCACATCGTATATGTGCATATCTGCAGTTCAAAATTTCTCTTAACTATTGAAATGAAATCGACTGAATTTTGTCCAAAAAAAAAAATCTAATAAATTTAATCGCCCTCTTAAAATCATGAAAATAACAAGAAATAATGGATTATCTGCATGATTTTGAACCATTTTGTCAGCTTCCTGTTTTAATAAATTTAGCACCCCATGTTTTATGATGGGAAATCTCACTTCCTGTGATTGATTTATTGGAGCATTAACTGCAACTACATGTAGATTTCTTTCCTGGAGATGTGATAATCACTTGGTAAATAGAGCGACGAAGTCCGATATTGCTGCAGGCTTTTTGGAATTATTTTTGCAGAAATATGTTCAAAAATACATCTCTTGCAGCTTATTGTATCAATCCTAAAAACCAAACATTCAGGTTAATTGAGCTTTTTGTAACCGCCTACCAGTTTTATTTTGGGGTAAAATAAAAGATCATGAATCTGATTAGCTGATCTAATTGCTGAGATTTATAAAACATGTGGGTTTTCCTCAACATTGATGTTCTTCCACAGTTTTTGTTCTGCTTCTTTGTTGATGAGGTCAGGGTTGAGAGACTAATAATAAGATTGTATTCCGGCAAATAGATAATAACAGGGTAATTTGGGGGGGGGGGGGTTTAGGCACCATTATGTATTTTTCCTGTGTATGCATAAGATATTCTTACTGATAAACATGTACATGTACTCCCAAGGCATCATTCCATGGTTTTGTGAATTAGCAAGGTAACAAAAGACTTAAAAGGTATACAATTTAAGCCTCCTTCGTGGGTTTTCATTGATTGTAGAAATAGACAAATGTGTGAGCCATACATGTAAGCTTACTTCACGTACATATATAATGCACAAGCTTTCGGAAACTTTATCAAGTTATCTGTTCCATAAAACTTGTCAGTAAATATACAAAATGCCAGATACAGGTTGTCTATATTGTCATGGACACCGATGAACAATACCCTTACAAATTTACTGGCAAATTTTATGAAATTTAATACACACTTGATAAAGGCTCCAGCATGAGAGTCGAAAACTACACATTTAAATATATGTGTACATGGAGTATGGATGTTTATCTATTTCTCTATAATATGTAAAAATTGAGTAATGATTTGCAAATTCAAACTTAACTTTGAAACTTTTTAAACATTGACCTGTTTACCCCTTGAGCCTGTGTGACTGTTTTGGTCTACTGTCGTTGCTGTGTTGTCCATTGGTCCGTCTGTCCGTACACACATTGTATAACTTCTCTTCCTCTCCGGATGACTCAGATATATATTACATGTACATGTTTAGCGTACCAGTTTCCCTTTCTATGAAATATTGCCCTGTTTCTAAAGGTCACTTGCACTCGCCCTCATTATTGATAGCTCCTTAATTATACTTTGGACAGGAAGAGTTATTGTCCTTGAATAGTTGATTATTTCCCTGCAAAGCAATAACAACAATTCAATTTTGTCTTCATTGTCACGTCGGTGTGTCACCTGTCTGGGAGTTTGTGAATCGTCATAAAGTGTCCGGGCCAGGTATGCACATCTCACACGCTCCCTTAAACCCCCATAGACACCGACCCAACCAACCGTAAAATTACCCCATGAAATTCGTTCCCCCGGGGTATTTGACAAACTGCTATGGACTGATAGGTGTAGAGTGTATTGTTCTGATAATCTCCCGCTCTGGGTCTCATTGTTGCCTCTAAAGTCTCGACTCAGTTGTCACAATACGATAGCTTAGTTCATGAGTGGTGAAGTTCGATTCGGTGCTCTTAGATTCAACATTTGTGAATGAATTGGGCTTGTACAAATAGTTTCACTCTTCTCGAGACGCTTTAATAACTGAGAGGATGGGAATATTACGGTTGTGTGAGATTTTCTCCTAAACTTTATTCTTGAATTAATGAGGTAAGAAAGCCATGAATAGTTGTTTAGATTGTAACTTAAACTTGTGTTCCTATACATGTTCAAAAACTGTTGGTGTCAAAGTTGAAGGTGCAGGCCGACATCTTGGACACAGGTCCTAATACATTTCAAATAGGGGGAGACTTCAGTGTTGCATGAAGAATCTAATGTGTCTATGGTTAAACAAATGTGCAAAATTTTATTTGAATGTGACTAAATTTGTTGCCAAGACAACGACCTCAATTTAATTGGAATACCATGATAATAGATAGGAAAGTGTCAATTGAAGTTTTTTTAGCACAAAAATTAAACTGGTGACACTCAATCTTTAATAAATCTTTAGTTGAAATCGTGTGACGTCATCTGAAATTTTATTTAAAATCTCTGTTTATTTTTATCTAAAAATGAAATTTTACAGTTAATATTCTCCATTTTCTTTTTTGTGTTGATCAAGACAAGGGGTACATGTATTGGGAATCTATAGCATTTATAAGCTGAAATGGTGGCCGCCGATTTTTATTTCATTTTTTCTGTTACATGTATGTATAGCAGTGTTAATTTATATAGAAAAGTTTCAATAGAATTCTTAGGTAAAAAGACAGGTGTCAGAATCCACCTTAAATGATGCTGGGGGTGATACTTAATACTATTGTAAGTTAATCGCTTGTAAAAGCCACTCAGAGTTTTATTCATAAAAGTTTAGCTTCCTTTCACAAAAAAAAACAATTTCTTTCTGTGAGAACTGTTCGCTCAGTGATTTTGAAAAAGATTAACAATTTTTAGACTTGTATTCTCTTGAATGACATAGAACACATACCTGTATAGTAGGTTTGTGTGCTTCATTACCCCAGAATTGTAATTAGAACACTCTGTCTGTACTGATGGGTCTACCCGATCTTGATCATGTTACATGATCTATTTATGAGGTTACATGTGTCACTTGACTCTTAATGCAGGCCTTATTTTTTGACGCGAACGCTCGTTCAGGTTACGCAAATCATATTTTACGCGAACGGTCACCGTTCATGTGGGGCGAATTTTATCTGCCAGCAAGTCACAAGTCGGCGTCTGTCTGCACAAAGTGAAAATAAAATAAAAAGTGGCGACAGCGATATTTCCGCGTATACCGTCCACTTTCTCTTTCTCCTTTTGTCGACTGGCAGGCTAATTTACATGGCCGTGGTTGTTTGATAAATCATGAATTGCTTATGGCCTAGTTAAATTGTTTGTGTCGGAGTGGTTTCGTTTTCACTGGCCAGACAATTATGCATGCCCAGATGGAAATAGGTCAGCACTGAAAACTATTTGCGGAGAAGTGGCGACTGTCTGGTCGTTGGAATTGACCAATAAATTGAAATAATGGAGGTTATTTGATGCACAATAAATCATTTTGAAACCCTGAACATACATTCAGAACATATTTGGCATTTTACAGCTTTAGAAATATTTAGGAATCGCATTTTGGCAAAAATAGTGTACCGTAAAACTCACGTAAGGAATTTTATCACGTTCAGAATACTACCGATGCCGATGGACGGTCTGTTTTGCTTCATCTCGACTAAATAACTCGTCTAACTTCTTATAGATGTCACGGTATGTATTCCTGGTCACTCGTAGCATAACGAATATTGAATATTTATTAAACATTCCAAGTGAATCGGTAAAAATCCTTTCGTTTACGCGACGTGTGGCTTCCCTCAGCGAAACCAAACGACATTTTGACTCGTGTAACTCAACGATATTTTATGCTAATGAGCAGTTGGAGCAGTTTGACCAATCAGGAAGTCGGGCTACGTCAGGTGATCAGCATTTTCGCGGGTTTATTGGGGTTGAATGAGAAGGATTCGAAACACATGACCATTTTCACCCAATAAAATCGACGCATTTTTACTACGCGACATGAAATAAGGTTGTGTTGAAATGAAAGCAGAGTTGTTGCCCTTCAATTTGATATCTTTAACGTGGGGAGGGGCTTCCGGGATTTCGTTGCAGAAGCTTGTAAACAAGGTGCGTTTTACGCATTTCAACAAAGTTTTCTGAATAAATGACGCTCTGTTTTACATTTGTAGACGATCTTCACATAACTAAGCGTATTTTTTAGTAATAAACACCAAACTCACGTGAAATAATTAATGAAATAATACGTTTTATTTGGAGTAAGCCGTGTCTGGTTTGATTTTTCCACACGTGGCTCCAAATTGTTTCGAAAATTTACGTAACCTTTCACGTAACCGATCGGTTACGCAACGAAGTTGGTGCGTAACCAAACGATCGGTTACGTATGCTAAAAATCACGCGAACGGTAAACCGTTCACGCCAGATTTTGAAAAAATAAGGCCTGTTAATGCACCGAATAACCTCAGAGGTACATGTATTTCAGTGTTTCAATATAAAAGTTCGAACACTACCTTGAAAATGGACAATTTTGAATTCAAGGCCTTGAAAAGCCTGAAATAGAAAATTGTGCTAAACATCTTGAAAAGACCTTGAAAATGGGAATTCCTGTCCATTGTTCTCATTTCAGTTGTCAAGTTGTAGGTCAAAGTTGTACTGTCCTTTGCCGTCGGATGGCAAAATTAAACCCATCGTAGCGACATGTTCATTTCCATGAATTTCCAAGCCTATAAAAAGAATATACGAACTTTATTTGTTGACAGAACATTCATACTCACATTTAGCTTCAGTGACACTGGAAGTACATGTAGTATGCCTTGAAAACAGGAACTAATACCGTGAAAAGACATTGGAAGTTTCAAGGTTTACGCACTCTGCATTAAATAGGGATGAAATTTTAACTCTGGGTTCTCCAGTTTTATATTTGCTGTAAGTACAGTTATGCGTGTACGATCCCCGAACATGTACATGTACTTTGCTTTTTTACTGGTTCTTCTTGGTTTTTGAAAACACTCAGTAGTTTTGGTAGGACTATCGTATGTTATTAACCTTGTGCAATTTTTTTTTTTTTTTTTCGTTGATTGACCATAATTAAAATTGTAAAAAGTAGTAGTCGTTAAAAAAAATGAGTGGTGAAGATTTTGTTGATATTTGATTTGTACAGTTTTGTTTCCCATTGTTAATTGTAAATTCTAATCAGGAGTAGTTAATCTCTTGACCTTGTGGTGATCATTGTGGGAAAAATCTCCTGACCTGTGGTACAAATTGGAATTGATGGTCTAATTAAGGTTCCTTTGGTTGACTTTATGGATTCTTTCAGTTTAAGATTTTGGAAAAAACAATGACACCTGTACTGGCCAAAATGTCTACAGTAATCCCTCTAATAATTCAATCCCCCTATCAAAATTCAATCACCCTATCAAAATTCAATCGCCCTATCAAAATTCAATCCCCCTATCAAAATTCAATCGCCACCTATTTTGGGGACAAATTTCAATCAGTGGTACTAATAAATTTGATCGCCCTCATAAAATCAATGAAATAACGAAGAAAAAGATGTAATAGATTATTTGCATGATTTTGGACCCTTCTGTCAACTTCCTGTTCTAATATATTTAATCATCCAGAGATTTTATGGTGGGAAATTTCTTTATCTTTGACTGAACTATTCAAGGAATTACAGTGTAAGTAAATCAGTATCTGTTAGCTACCGAATCAAGGTTTCAGTAGATACTTCATGTAGGAAGCTATTGTCTGACTCTTTATGTCGCTGAAAAGGCTCAAGTCTAGACACATTGTTGTCCCCAGACTTGACTATTGTATGCATTGTCTCGTGATTCTTACATGGAGTATGAACCAAGGTTTCATACAGAGAAATGAAAGAAAATTAAACTGCAGTAAAACTCTGCTTTCAGTTGAAATGGGAGTTTCTGATGTTAAACTGGGAGTTTCTGATGTTAAACTGGGAGTTTCTGATGTTAAACTGAGAGTTTCTGATGTTAAACTGGGAGTTTCTGATGTTAAACTGGGAGTTTCTGATGTTAAACTGAGAGTTTCTGATGTTAAACTGGGAGTTTCTGATGTTAAACTGGGAGTTTCTGATGTTAAACTGGGAGTTTCTGATGACTTTGAACATTTGTTCTTCATACATGTAGACTGTTTATTGGGCCAGTCTCTCCATCACCATTAACTCAGACTGTCCAATGAGAACTATAATCACACCATCATGACCACTCACCCTTGGATCATTTCCTCTCTCTGACAAGGTGATTTAATCTCCAGAATTGCACCCTTAATTGATTTGGGCATGCCTATTAAACCCTAATGGTAAATGAGATTTATAACAGCAAAGGATTGGGGGCAGCAATGACCCTCCGGCCATCTGACCATCCACCAAGACCTGTCAGTGGTCACATCCTGCCTATTGTACCAAGGAGCTTATCTGTTGGTGATTTCTGCAGTTTACATGCAAATGGACTGCAGTCTCCTCGAATCAATGTAAAAAATTTGGCCTCCCAGAGGGCGTATATCCACTTGTAGGTAACAAATTCCATGTGACACCATTTTGACAGGACATCAGAGTGTTGTTTTTTCTGAAAGATCAGGTCATAAATACTCTAAAACCAACATGTTTTTGCACTGGATTAGGCTGTAAAGCTTCTCTGATGCAAGAACAACAACATGACAGTTGATATATTGGTTCTGGGAAAAATGTTGTCGCTTTTTCGTCTTTAAATATATTTCTAGGTTTTTGCCAGCTTTACATGTACTCGGAAATTCCCAGAGGACAATCCAACTGTCAGAATTTACTTATTTTTTTCATTTGTCCAGAGAATGATACATTTCCACGAGTTACTTATTATTATGGTGCTGTAAACCCTCTAAGAATTCAATCACAGGAAGTGAGATTTTGCACTGTACTCCAGGAGTGATCAAATTTATGAGAAAGGAAAGGCCTGCTTATCATGCAGATAATCCATTATGTCTATATGTAACTATTTTAGGCCACTGTTATTTAATTGTTTGTTTCTCGTATACTTGCTTGTAAAAATATACATGCTGAGTGCATAATTATTAATTATTAACTTGCGAACCAATTGTATACAAATATGAAGAACATGAGCAAGTTTTACTCATGAAAATGTAAATCCCTCTTGGTTTTTTGTCCCCCGCTACTTAGTAGGGGGGGATATTAGAAACACCGGTGTCCGTAATTCCGTAAGATTTTCTTGTCCGGACAATAACTCGTGAACGATTTAACCGATCAACTTCAAACTTGGGGTGTGCCTTGACATTGGCGAGAGGACGGTTGGGATTGTTTTTCAGCAATGTGCGTAATCCAATATGGCCGCCGTCAGCCATTTTGGATTATAAGCAGTACGATCTTAGATTTTCTTGTCCGGACAATAACTCGTGAACGATTTAACCGATCAACTTCAAACTTGGGGTGTGCCTTGACATTGGTGAGAGGACGGTTGGGATTGTTTTTCAGCAATGTGCGTAATCTAATATGGCCGCCATCAGCCATATTGGATTATAAGCAATTGGAACTTAGATTTTCTTGTCCGGACAATAACTCATGAGCGATTTAACCGATCAACTTCAAACTTTGTGTGTGCCTTGACATTGGTGAGAGGACGGTTGTGATTGTTTTTCAGCAATTTGCGTAATCTAATATGGCCGCCGCCAGCCATATTGGATTATAAGCAGTTGGATCTTGTCCGGACAACAACTCGAGAACGATTCAACCGATCTACTTCATATGTGGGGAGTGCCTTGACATTGTTGAGAGGAGGATTAGGATTGTTTTTCAAGGACGTGCTTGATCCAATATGGCCACCGCCGCCATCAGCCATATTGGATTATAAGCAATTGGAACTTAGATTTTCTTGTCCGGACAATAACTCATGAACGATTTAACCGATCAACTTCAAACTTTGTGTGTGCCTTGACATTGGTGAGAGGACGGTTGTGATTGTTTTTCAGCAATGTGCGTAATCTAATATGGCCGCCGTCAGCCATATTGGATTATAAGCAGTTGGATCTTGTCCGGACAACAACTCGAGAACGATTCAACCGATCTACTTCATATGTTGGGAGTGCCTTGACATTGTTGAGAGGAGGATTAGGATTGTTTTTCAAGGACGTGCTTGATCCAATATGGCCACCATCAGCCATACTGGATTTCATTGGATTTTAAGCAGTTTGATCTTGTCCGGACAATAACTGGAGTACGATTCAACTGATCTACTTCAAACTTGGGGAGTGCCTTGACATCGGTGAGAGGACGGTTTGGATTTTTTTTCAGCGATGTGCATAATCCAATATGGCCACCGTCAGCCATATTGGATTATAAGCAGTTGGATCTTAGATTTTCTTGTCCGGACAATAACTCGTGAACGATTTAATCGATCAACTTCAAATTTGGGGTGTGCCTTGACATTGGTGAGAGGACGGTTGGGATTGTTTTCCAGCAATGTGCATAATCTAATATGGCCGCCGTCAGCCATATTGGATTGTAAGCAGTTGAATCTTGTCTGGACAATAACTCGAGAACGATTCAACCGATCTACTTCATACCTGGGGAGTGCCTTGACATTGTTGAGAGGAGGATTAGGATTGTTTTTCAAGGACGTGCTTAATCCAATATGGCCACCATCGGCCATACTGGATTTCATTGGATTTTAAGCAGTTTGATCTTGTCCGGACAATAGCTGGAGTACGATTCAACTGATCTACTTCAAACTTGGGGAGTCCCTTGACCTTAGTGAGAGAAGGGATTACAGTCATGTATTATGTTTTATGGATGTGCATAATCCAATATGGGTGCCATCTGCTGTATTAGATTATGTTAAGCTCATCAGCGATATCTCCATTTTCAAATCATACTCTTATCAATGATATGAGATATCATCGACCCCAAAAAATCGACCATAGAGGTCCATGGCCCCCGCAGCAGCAGCGCCAGTTATGGTGGATGTAATCCACCATAACTGGTGCTGCTAGCGGGGGACATGGACCTCTATGGTCGATTTTAATTAATGGAAACGAACCATTAATTATCAGCGGCCTTAATGAATTTAGAGAGTGATCAAATTTTGTAAGAATGACTGAGTGGATTTTGAACACAAAATTTGTGGGGATTGAATTATCACTGAATTATTAGTGGCTTTATGGTATTTACAACATTGATGTTTATGGCCATACCAGACAGTCTAGCAGATTGACACCTTGATATACACTCGGCTGACAATGCAGTGACAGCTGACCACCCCTGTAAATATGAAGGTAGGGTCAGACTCCTCTGTCTGCTTGATTGACCTCTGGATTAACCATACCTAGAATGCTCACATGTATATTTAGGTTAAATAAGCACTGGTCGAACCCAACAGTTCATGGAACATTTTTCATCACTTCACCTTGAATATCGGACATTGTTTTGCCAGATAACATCATGCAAAAGGACGGAACAGGCTTTGCTTAAGCCATTGTGTGTCATTAAGGTTTGTTCTAGTTATGCTGTAGCTTATCATTTATGGACCCTGATTGCTTAAATTAGTACAGGAGTTCACTGTTTCCTCAAAAGTACAAATAACTAGTGATTCAGTTTTCCGTGAGATTCCATCGTGACATGGATATGGAATCTCGGCTCGATGGTCGTGATTCATCCGAAGATTTTCGTGCTTTCGAAATTTAGACAATTTCATGTAAACAATAAACCTTCATTGAACTTTTCCATTAATTATTGCCCAGACCTAATTAAGCTATTATTCTGGATTTTTATGAAAGTCCTTGTTCGGAAAATTTAATAAAGGATCTTTAGTGTTGCCAGATGAAATTAAAAGGGTCAAGTGTTCCATTACTGGATTTCTAAATAGAGATTTATGTATCCGTTACATATAGCATCATTAGTAGTAACATGGACTGCATGTGTATGTTAGTGAATTTCAGTTGAAACGTGACAGTTTAATGGATTGCTGCGTGTGAAAGCTGTCAATTTGATTTCTGTTTTCCAAGCTGCACTTTACAGTTTAATTTACTTGTATCTCAATAATAAATCTATTGTGCCGTGAGAGTTTGTGTCACTCCATATTAATTTGTTTAACATGTAAACCTTATAACCTATAGATAGGTATTCATGTCTCCCCCTATAGTAGAATTAATCGACTGTTTATTCGACGTCATGACCTAGGCCTGCGTAAACGATGTAAATTGTTCCACGATTCATTAAACATGCTTGATAAATATTAATAAAGCTAGCTCCTGTTACAGCTATATGTGTTTATTACACCTAGAGGCTATTTATGGTTAAATGCAGGACAAAGGTGATATAAATAGTGTTAATAAGTCTTTTATATTCGTGTGTACGAGCTCAGTTGTGGGAACGCTGTATACATTTTAATCAGCGTTTGAATTAAAATGTTAAAAGATATTCATGATATGATTTAAGAAAAGGTGTCAAGAAAAATGTCTGCAATTTGTATTTGTCAGAACATAAATCAAGTTACAATGTGGCCTGGGAGTCTGATATGAAACACTCAATAATCATGTATGTACTGTATTTCTTCTAATTATGTCTCCCCCAACTATGTTGGGGGGAGACATCTAGTGTTTGTGCTGTCTGTCTGTCCGTCTGTCTGTCTGGATGGATGGATGGATGGATGTCTGTCTCTCTGGATGGATGTCTGTCCGTCCCCTTGCCTTGCCTGCAAGATATCTTGAGAACTACTGGATGGAATTTCACCAAACTTGGATGGAAGCTTCAATGGGATAGCCCCCTCATTTGATTAGGTTTTGGTTTATGTGCGTGCATTCATCCGTGTCCGGTGTCCGTCCGTCCGTCCATCTACTTGTACATGTATATACAGGCCTTGTCTGCAAGATATCTTGAGAACTACTGGACGGAATTTCACCCCACTTAGATGGAAGCTTCAGGGGATAGCCCCCTCATTTGATTAGGTTTTGGTGTGTGTGCGTGCATTCATCCATGTCCGGAGTCCGTCCGTCCGTCCATCTACTTGTACATGTATATACAGGGCTTGTCTGCAAGATATCTGGAGAACTACTGGACGGAATTTTACCAAACTTGGATGGAAGCTTCATTGGGATAGCTCCCTCATTTGATTAGGTTTTGGCGTATGTGGGTGCATTCATCCGTGTCCGGTGTCCATCCATCCGTCCATCTACTTGTACATGTATATACAGGCCTTGTCTGCAAGATATCTTGAGAACTACTGGACGGAATTTCACCCCACTTGGATGGAAGCTTCAGTGGGATAGCCCCCTCATTTGATTAGGTTTTGTTGTGTGTGGGTGCATTCATCCATGTCCGGTGTCCGTCCGTCCGTCCATCTACTTGTACATGTATATACAGGGCTTGTCTGCAAGATATCTGGAGAACTACTGGACGGAATTTCACCAAACTTGGACGGAAGCTTCATTGGGATAG
>JAVTVY010033656.1:0-13634 GCA_036873755.1 Hanleya hanleyi | reverse complement strand
GGATGTTGAGACCATATCGCAAGGAATTCACTAAGCGATGTCGTCGGTGCTAACACCTGCCCAAGTACTCGAGGTGATGAAGACTATGGTGGATCTCCACAGTTTCGTAGCAATGACCCCGGTCTAATTTCATAATACAATAGACTGTCCGTGTTCTGCTACATCATAATTTTTCTTGCCTTCTTAATAGCTTATATCTATAATACCATCCTGTTCAGCATTATCAACGCTGCAAATGAGCATATACAGATCGATGACTGGCTTCGCTTACACGGTGATCGGGGCTATGGAGTAAAATTTGTCCTGCTTCAGTTATTCCCCTTGGGTGTGCCTGAAAATCAGGACTCATTTACGGAGAGAAAATCTGACAAAAAACGAGCAGGTTGACCCCACTTTTCTCACATTTCTAAGTTGGTACCGGATCTGGGAACACGAGAAAAAAGTTTAATTAAAATCGCTCTTACAGATTTGTCTGGAAATTGAGCCGAATTTGACCATTTTTCGACATTTTAAGGGTTTTCTTGGAAAAATGAAGCATCTAAGGATTTTCTAGGAAAAATGAAGCAGGCTAGGAGGGGAATGTTCGCGATTCATTTTTCTGTATCTTATCGGTGCTGTGCTTTAAAATGATAGCTTAGTCAGGCTCTTTCAGAAAATATATACATATATGTGATTTAGGTTGAAGATTTTAGGAGAATTGATGGGCGAAAAGCGGACCCATGGTCCATTCCTTGCCGAATGGAAGAATCTCTGGAGTGAACCCTATGGATGTGATGTCCTCTGGGCGTACACGGCCGACTCCTCGTCACAGTGGTTCAAACTTTTGAGGAGTGAGACTTTTGAGGCCGAGTTTGCGATCCCCCCTGCTAAGACATTGCCATTCAGAGGGCATCAAAAGCATCGGCAAGAATGTCTCATAAGAGATTTGATTACAGACTGTTTGACAACGATCGATTTGTGATGTAATTTTGTAGTTAGATATTTGATGTTTAGATAAATATATTGCTGAACGAATCTCTCTCTATCTGTTGATGATAGGTGTTTTACAAATTTGAACGTATCATCGGCCTATTCGATATTACATGGGCTCAATTTGTCACCTAAAGGAAAAAAATAAACGTACAGCCGCCGAGTGTGAACCGGCGATTGCCGGAACCCGGGATTGAACCAGGGACCTTTAGATCTTCAGTCTAACGCTCTCCCAACTGAGCTATTCCGGCTGTTAAGCAAAGTATGTCAAATACGATAGCAGTACGACACCAACAGGGTTGCATAGATTACCGTCTTTAATATGGCAGTACATCGTATCTGTATTTAATACATTGCTGTACATTGCATATTGTTCACACTGACAAATTGACAAAAGTGGTGTGAGGTAATAGGAACATCTACTCCCGAGACTATAAACATTCGAATTTGTTTCTGATGTTGAGACCATATCGCAAGGAATTCACTAAGCGATGTCGTCGGTGCTAACACCTGCCCAAGTACTCGAGGTGATGAAGACTATGGTGGATCTCCACAGTTTCGTAGCAATGACCCCGGTCTAATTTCATAATACGATAGACTGTCCGTGTTCTGCTACATCATAATTCTTCTTGCCTACTTAATAGCTTATATCTATAATACCATCCTGTTCAGCATTATCAACGCTGCAAATGAGCATATACAGATCGATGACTGGCTTCGTTTACACGGTGATCGGGGCTATGGAGTAAAATTTGTCCTGCTTCAGTTATTCCCCTTGGGTGTGCCTGAAAATCAGGCCTCATTTACGGAGAGAAAATCTGACAAAAAACGAGCAGGTTGACCCCCACTTTTCTCACATTTCTAAGTTGGTACCGGATCTGGGAACACGAGAAAAAAGTTTAATTAAAATCGTTCTTACAGATTTGTCTGGAAATTGAGCCGAATTTGACCATTTTTCGACATTTTAGGGGTTTTCTTGGAAAAATGAAGCATTTAAGGATTTTCTAGGAAAAATGAAGCAGGCTAGGAGGGGAATGTTCGCGATTCATTTTTCTGTATCTTATCGGTGCTGTGCTTTAAAATGATAGCTTAGTCAGGCTCTTTCAGAAAATATATACATATATGTGATTTAGGTTGAAGATTTTACGAGAATTGGTGGGCGAAAAGCGGACCCATGGTCCATTCCTTGCCGAATGGAAGAATCTCTGGAGTGAACCCTATGGATGTGATGTCCTCTGGGCGTACACGGCCGATTCCTCGTCACAGTGGTTCAAACTTTTGAGGAGTGAGACTTTTGAGGCCGACTTTGCGATCCCCTCTGCTAAGACATTGCCATTCAGAGGGCATCAAAAGCATCGGCAAGAATGTCTCATAAGAGATTTGATTACAGACTGTTTGACAACGATCGATTTGTGATGTAATTTTGTAGTTAGATATTTGATGTTTAGATAAATATATTGCTGAACGAATCTCTCTCTATCTGTTGATGATAGGTGTTTTACAAATTTGAACGGCCTATTCGATATTACATGGGCTCAATTTGTCACCTAAAGGAAAAAATAAACGTACAGCCGCCGAGTGTGAACCGGCGATAGCCGGAACCCGGGATTGAACCAGGGACCTTTAGATCTTCAGTCTAACGCTCTCCCAACTGAGCTATTCCGGCTGTTAAGCAAAGTATGTCAAATACGACAGCAGTACGACACCAACAGGGTTGCATAGATTACCGTCTTTAATATGGCAGTACATCGTATCTGTATTTAATACATTGCTGTACATTGCATATTGTTCAGACAAAAGTGGTGTGAGGTAATAGGAACATCTACTCCCGAGACTATAAACATTCGAATTTGTTTCGGATGTTGAGACCATATCGCAAGGAATTCAGTAAGCGATGTCGTCGGTGCTAACACCTGCCCAAGTACTCAAGGTGATGAAGACTATGGTGGATCTCCACAGTTTCGTAGCAATGACCCCGGTCTAATTTCATAATACGATAGACTGTCCGTGTTCTGCTACATCATAATTCTTCTTGCCTTCTTAATAGCTTATAACTATAATGCCATCCTGTTCAGCATTATCAACGCTGCAAATGAGCATATACAGATCGATGACTGGCTTCGTTTACACGGTGATCGGGGCTATGGAGTAAAATTTGTCCTGCTTCAGTTATTCCTCTTGGGTGTGCCTGAAAATCAGGACTCATTTACGGAGAGAAAATCTGACAAAAAACGAGCAGGTTGACCCCCACTTTTCTCACATTTCTAAGTTGGTACCGGATCTGGGAACACGAGAAAAAAGTTTAATTAAAATCGCTCTTACAGATTTGTCTGGAAATTGAGCCGAATTTGACCATTTTTCGACATTTTAAGGGTTTTCTTGGAAAAATGAAGCATTTAAGGATTTTCTAGGAAAAATGAAGCAGGCTAAGAGGGGAATGTTCGCGATTCATTTTTCTGTATCTTATCGGTGCTGTGCTTTAAAATGATAGCTTAGTCAGGCTCTTTCAGAAAATATATACATATATGTGATTTAGGTTGAAGATTTTAGGAGAATTGATGGGCGAAAAGCGGACCCATGGTCCATTCCTTGCCGAATGGAAGAATCTCTGGAGTGAACCCTATGGATGTGATGTCCTCTGGGCGTACACGGCCGACTCCTCGTCACAGTGGTTCAAACTTTTGAGGAGTGAGACTTTTGAGGCCGAGTTTGCGATCCCCCTGCTAAGACATTGCCATTCAGAGGGCATCAAAAGCATCGGCAAGAATGTCTCATAAGAGATTTGATTACAGACTGTTTGACAACGATCGATTTGTGATGTAATTTTGTAGTTAGATATTTGATGTTTAGATAAATATATTGCTGAACGAATCTCTCTATCTGTTGATGATAGGTGTTTTACAAATTTGAACGTATCATCGGCCTATTCGATATTACATGGGCTCAATTTGTCACCTAAAGGAAAAAATAAACGTACAGCCGCCGAGTGTGAACCGGCGATTGCCGGAACCCGGGATTGAACCAGGGACCTTTAGATCTTCAGTCTAACGCTCTCCCAACTGAGCTATTCCGGCTGTTAAGCAAAGTATGTCAAATACGACAGCAGTACGACACCAACAGGGTTGCATAGATTACCGTCTTTAATATGGCAGTACATCGTATCTGTATTTAATACATTGCTGTACATTGCATATTGTTCAGACTGACAAATTGACAAAAGTGGTGTGAGGTAATAGGAACTTCTACTCCCGAGACTATAAACATTCGAATTTGTTTCGGATGTTGAGACCATATCGCAAGGAATTCACTAAGCGATGTCGTCGGTGCTAACACCTGCCCAAGTACTCGAGGTGATGAAGACTATGGTGGATCTCCACAGTTTCGTAGCAATGACCCCGGTCTAATTTCATAATACGATAGACTGTACGTGTTCTGCTACATCATAATTTTTCTTGCCTTCTTAATAGCTTATATCTATAATACCATCCTGTTCAGCATTATCAACGCTGCAAATGAGCATATACAGATCGATGACTGGCTTCGTTTACACGGTGATCGGGGCTATGGAGTAAAATTTGTCCTGCTTCAGTTATTCCCCTTGGGTGTGCCTGAAAATCAGGACTCATTTACGGAGAGAAAATCTGACAAAAAACGAGCAGGTTGACCCCCACTTTTCTCACATTTCTAAGTTGGTACCGGATCTGGGAACACGAGAAAAAAGTTTAATTAAAATCGCTCTTACAGATTTGTCTGGAAATTGAGCCGAATTTGACCATTTTTCGACATTTTAAGGGTTTTCTTGGAAAAATGAAGCATTTAAGGATTTTCTAGGAAAAATGAAGCAGGCTAGGAGGGGAATGTTCGCGATTCATTTTTCTGTATCTTATCGGTGCTGTGCTTTAAAATGATAGCTTAGTCAGGCTCTTTCAGAAAATATATACATATATGTGATTTAGGTTGAAGATTTTACGAGAATTGATGGGCGAAAAGCGGACCCATGGTCCATTCCTTGCCGAATGGAAGAATCTCTGGAGTGAACCCTATGGATGTGATGTCCTCTGGGCGTACACGGCCGACTCCTCGTCACAGTGGTTCAAACTTTTGAGGAGTGAGACTTTTGAGGCCGAGTTTGCGATCCCCTCTGCTAGGATATTGCCATTCAGAGGGCATCAAAAGCATCGGCAAGAATGTCTCATAAGAGATTTGATTACAGACTGTTTGACAACGATCGATATGTGATGTAATTTTGTAGTTAGATATTTGATGTTTAGATAAATATATTGCTGAACGAATCTCTCTCTATCTGTTGATGATAGGTGTTTTACAAATTTGAACGTATCATCGGCCTATTCGATATTACATGGGCTCAATTTGTCACCTAAAGGAAAAAAATAAACGTACAGCCGCCGAGTGTGAACCGGCGATTGCCGGAACCCGGGATTGAACCAGGGACCTTTAGATCTTCAGTCTAACGCTCTCCCAACTGAGCTATTCCGGCTGTTAAGCAAAGTATGTCAAATACGACAGCAGTACGACACCAACAGGGTTGCATAGATTACCGTCTTTAATATGGCAGTACATCGTATCTGTATTTAATACATTGCTGTACATTGCATATTGTTCAGACAAAAGTGGTGTGAGGTAATAGGAACATCTACTCCCGAGACTATAAACATTCGAATTTGTTTCGGATGTTGAGACCATATCGCAAGGAATTCAGTAAGCGATGTCGTCGGTGCTAACACCTGCCCATGTGGGAACTGTGGACTGCACCCATCTCACAAGTTTAACGCAGCCGCGTCATGGTACTTTCGGCATACTTGGAAGCGAAAGTATATTTTCTTGGACGTTAAATCTTTCAAAATAATTACGGTTGAATTTACTTCATTCAGAAATCATATCTCCATGAGTGCAGCAGAGATATGGGGCTTGGTATGTCACGCACGAGTGATACGAATGGGTTGGTGGCGATCAGGGTCGAGCGCTGAAAGTGTGTAGTGCCGTCCATTGTTCGCCATCATCATTCTTGTGTTTCACGTCGCTGTGTTTCATGCTTAAGTTTTCCCATCTCTTGTCTGCAGGTGAGCTTTCTCAGTTTTATGTTTGATGGAGTTTATGTTATAAGTGAACAAGGAATTTAATTGACTATATTCCATAACTTTGTGATAATTGTAAATGTAGTTTCGGTCATGAAATAAATGACCTAGATCTCTCGCTTTGTACCACGCGGTAAACGTTCATTATACGTATTAAGGGGGAACAACTCTGTCATATCAAAATCAAGCCAGAAGATAACAGTGGTACTTGAGGTCATGTTTTGAGATATTGAACACAAATATGAGACTGAACTCATTATTTTAATGAACTATAATTATGGAAAAGCCCATTACTTCATAATTCGATGAAAGTTACATACGTTTGATGTTTTATTAAATATATAAGCTGACGAAATACATCTTACATGGAATCTTACACCTCTTGAGATGCACGTGTCCACCAGCATTATATTATATTGCTGCCCACATATTTGGTTTGATCCATTCAGTGCATATTTCATGAATTAAATCACCATGGCAAAATCAGATAATATTTCCAGATATTAGAACATTTTATTATTCCATCTAATTGTGTAGTGCCGTCCATTGTTCGCCATCATCATTCTTGTGTTTCACGTCGCTGTGTTTCATGCTTAAGTTTTCCCATCTCTTGTCTGCAGATGGCGGAAAACGTGAAGGTTGCTGTGCGTGTTCGGCCATTCATATCCTTTATGAATAAAGATATCCATCAGCCAGCAAGTTGGTGTCTTTGTCATTTAGTCATTACACGGGTTACATTTTGGTGCCGAAACCCGGGACGGAGCGCTACAGTGAAATAAAATTGGCGACATTACTCCGTTCAAAGAACTTACCTGCCAATGGGAAATCCTCTTCGCAACCACAAGCTACTGACGACGACGACGAAGACGAGTTTATTCCAGTCCACTTGCAAACACCTGCGGAGCAGACTCGCAGTACTAGGGAATGGAATACGAAGGCTCCTGTCTTCACTCCTAGAATAGCCGTCCCGGTAGAAACGCCAGCACACAACCCGCTTACAACGGAGGACACACCACCAGTAGTAGTAGAATCTGACGACGAAGTAACTCTCGACTCTTCAACTGATGAAACAGATGAAGTACCAGAGGGTGAACTGTCAGCATCATGGGGTAGATATCCGCGCAGGGAAAGGCGACCACCACGATTGTTCACGTATCCACAGATGGGACAACCCGCCATTCAGCAAACTGGCGTAGGGACAAAGTGTTTGGGATTTAGAAATCAATGTGTGCCACTGGTCGCGTACAACCCATATCAGTATGTGTTACCCCCAGTAGGATTACCAGTGCCGACATACTCTGTGGTTCCTGTTTAGTGAAGAATATATTCTGTGGTTCCTGTTTAGTGAAGAATATATTCTGTGGTTCCTGTTTAGTGAAGAATATATTCTGTGGTTCCTGTTTAGTGAAGAATATATTCTGTGGTTCCTGTTTAGTGAAGAATATATTCTGTGGTTCCTGTTTAGTGAAGAATATATTCTGTGGTTCCAGTTCATCACATGCATTCCAGACGGAAACAGATATGTGACAGACCATATGAACAGTGATTGATGTTTAAATAAAGTGTGACTGAATGTGATACGTCTAGCAGTTTTGGTAGTGTTCTTACACCAACTGTACATCTTCTCATAGGAGTATCGTCTACTAGGGCCCAGTGGACGGTATTCCGTGCCTCGTCATTCACAGAGAAAGACTAAGTTGTAAACACCAACATTGGCATGAGAACGATTGTGGAGATAAACCTATTAACTTGAGAGACTATACATTCCAGAGAAGACATTGGCAAGTTTTCGCCAAAGGATGATTGAACTAAGAAAAAAAATGTAGTCACATTTTATTGTTGGGGAGAGTGTGGGAACTGTGGACTGCACCCATCTCACAAGTTTAACGCAGCCGCGTCATGGTACTTTCGGCATACTTGGAAGCGAAAGTATATTTTCTTGGACGTTAAATCTTTCAAAATAATTACGGTTGAATTTACTTCATTCAGAAATCATATCTCCATGAGTGCAGCAGAGATATGGGGCTTGGTATGTCACGCACGAGTGATACGAATGGGTTGGTGGCGATCAGGGTCGAGCGCTGAAAGTGTGTAGTGCCGTCCATTGTTCGCCATCATCATTCTTGTGTTTCACGTCGCTGTGTTTCATGCTTAAGTTTTCCCATCTCTTGTCTGCAGGTGAGCTTTCTCAGTTTTATGTTTGATGGAGTTTATGTTATAAGTGAACAAGGAATTTAATTGACTATATTCCATAACTTTGTGATAATTGTAAATGTAGTTTCGGTCATGAAATAAATGACCTAGATCTCTCGCTTTGTACCACGCGGTAAACGTTCATTATACGTATTAAGGGGGAACAACTCTGTCATATCAAAATCAAGCCAGAAGATAACAGTGGTACTTGAGGTCATGTTTTGAGATATTGAACACAAATATGAGACAGAACTCATTATTTTAATGAACTATAATTATGGAAAAGCCCATTACTTCATAATTCGATGAAAGTTACATACGTTTGATGTTTTATTAAATATATAAGCTGACGAAATACATCTTACATGGAATCTTACACCTCTTGTGATGCACGTGTCCACCAGCATTATATTATATTGCTGCCCACATATTTGGTTTGATCCATTCAGTGCATATTTCATGAATTAAATCACCATGGCAAAATCAGATAATATTTCCAGATATTAGAACATTTTATTATTCCATCTAATTGTGTAGTGCCGTCCATTGTTCGCCATCATCATTCTTGTGTTTCACGTCGCTGTGTTTCATGCTTAAGTTTTCCCATCTCTTGTCTGCAGGAATAAAGATATCCATCAGCCAGCAAGTTGGTGTCTTTGTCATTTAGTCATTACACGGGTTACACCTAAAGGTAAATTTTCAACAACACGGTAACAACTGTGAGTCTTGACCCACAAATATCGAAAGTTCATAACACAAATACTGAAATTACAATGGAAGACATACAGAACACTCTTTTCTGACACTAAGATGGTAACCTTAACGACAATGCGTAACACTAAATATAAATAAATTAAGCGATATTTGAGAAACACTTATTACTTCTGTAAGGTCCGTTGAAAGATTGGCTATACTTTGTAAGCTACATGAATGAAATCAGCGCTATACTGTACAGTGGATAGGGTCTTTTTGACTTTTAGTAATGCGAGCAGGGGAGGTAATTACTACCTAACTATCGATGCTTAAGCCTATTCCTGGGGTTGACTCACCGTTGAGTATAATACATTGGGAATATCGGTATCAGTTGAGCCATATACTACATCTAATCACCACACTGGCAACTTCTCGGGGATATTCAGAAGCATATCGTCCCTCGAATGACATTTAAACTCGCTAAATGATGACATCACCGGAACTTTGTCACTCATACAAAGTTTGGATCCACAAAAATAAAAAATGCGTACTATTATTCTTGGAGGAGAATTCCTCCCTAACAAATGGTTATCTAATCAATTTGACAAAAATTTCACATTGCGGTAGTGAAATTCATGCTAGGACCGTCCGAGAGTAAATCGAATCCCTTCGTAGATTTCCACTCGGCCGTTCCGGATGTCAATCACCACAGGAAGTCATTTCAATTCTTATTGGTACAGGACGCATAAAGAGAGTATCCTCAAAAGTACCGTCTTGTCGGATTCACGGTTCGTTGTACTGAAATATGAGGCCTATTGACCATTAGAGCAAATTGAGGTCTATATTGGCCCAGATGAGCACATTGAGACCTGTTGTGCACCGCACGAATATCGACATACGTAAAGTAGTCAACTTTTGCAATTTTACTACTACTGAAGGAAGCATAGACTTGACAAGTAGCCATTCTGTAGATTTCAATTTGTTATACGCGCTATATAAAAGAGAATAAACAGTTGATTTTTTTAAGCGCTCCTGCTGAGATTATTCAATGTTCTACGCTCATATACCTGATCGGGTCACTACATCCCTTACTCCCGAGGAACAAGAAGAGTGAGCGACGTAGTAAGGCAAGCTGGTGTTTGAGCGTAGTAATAATCAGGCCAATGTGAACTCAGTCTCCCCTATGTCTTCGTTTGACCCTTTGAAATAAAACACGCACTGCAACCAAGAATGTATAAACCCTCGAGCCTAAAGGTGATTTTTTAACAACACGTTAACAACTGTTGAGCCTGACCCAAATACATCGAAAGGTCATAGGTCTATCACAGATAGCATCACTGAAGTTGCAATGAAAACATACTGAACCCGTTTTTTCTTTCAGTGTGAACATGATCAAGTTCAATTACTTAAGTTATGTACCTCTTAAGACACTTTTTGAATATTATTTTAAATTCAACATAATGATAGCACCCTACTGAATCGACAAGTATGATTATAGGTGAATGCACCAGTCCATTTGTCATGCGACCATGAACTGTAGGTTGGATCACTTCACATTGAAGCCGCATAACAGCTGCAATGTTATAATGAGGCAACATATGGTTATATATCAGATATGTCGACAGTCCATGGTAGCTACCATTTGTCTTGGCAACAGTCCATTTGGCGAATCATTGGATCAGACGATGTGCTCTCTGTGCATCATTCACAAGTGCATGTTGACCTACCATGGACTGTCGATCGGTCCGATGATGATACCATGGACTGTCGTAATATCAGACAGACAGAGAATATACTATTAATGGTTCATATTCCTCTTAAACACACACAAGTGGAAGGAATCGAGAGATGAATGAGTCAGTGATACATGAGGCAGGTAGTAAGTTCCCACGCGTTCATTTTGTGCTCATTTCCTCACACTATAATTCGATGCTAATACCTACCATGGACTGTCTACCAACACCTAAAAACACCTCTCGCCGCAAAAATGTTAAAAAAAATTGTTAACTTGAAATAGTAATAACCCTACATTTGGTGACAATATAGTACGATATCTCTCCTTCAAAAAATGACTGGACACCAGTAACCATACCTGTCATCGATATGGTGAAAATCGTTCATTTTCGGCTGTGGTCACTGTCGTCTGGTCAGACACACGCCCACGCTTGATAACGAAAGCACCGAAAAACCTACCATTGACTGTGATTTGACACGTGACCGGCGGTTTTCACCTATAATCATACTTGTCGATTCAGTAGGGTGGATAGACTCAACGGCAATTAAAACTCATCATGTGCAACATTAATGAAAAATAACTTACGCGATATTTGAGAAACACTTGCTCCTGTAAGGTCCGTTGAAAGATTGGTTATACTTTGTAAGCTCTAAAAATTAAATCAGCACCACTTATAGTGGATAGGATATATACAATGTGTTTGGCTTTTAGTAATGCAAACAGGGGAGGTAATTATTGCTTGACTATTGATTCTTAGGCCTATTCCCGGGGTTGACTCACCGTCGAGTATAATACATTGGGAATATCGATATCAGGTGAGCCATTTGATCTCTGTCACAATATTACATCTAATCACCACATTCGGATATTCTCGTGAATATTCAGAGGGCATTTGCGAATCGTGTGTCTCCATTATCGCGGAGCGATATCCGGTGTTTTACCGGATTCTGTTCGGCCTTCATCCGGCGGAGAACAGACTCGAAAACTCTGATAAATTACAGGTTTTCATACATACCCCGGAAACAGATATTGCCTAGGCTTACAAAATATATAGGTATGAATAACTTTCGTGCCATCTAAGAGATGTGGTAGATCTGTAATTTTGAACAAGTAGATCATCACATGATTCAAAAATGGCGGGTTACGTTGGAGTTACGTCGGTAGACTTTAGCTGATTGGCTGACGAAGTCACGTGGTATTGATTTATGGAAATGCCCTCTAGCAGTTGCCGAAAGTAGTCTGAAATGGATACACACGATCCCAGGGTCAGTCTTACCGCGTATAGATGGCCCAGATGGTTACAGGTTGATTCAGAGGGATATAGTCCCTCGAATGGCATGGACTCCATTCGGACTCGCTAAATGTTGACCTCACTCACCGGAACTTTATCGCTTGCAAAGTTTGAATCCGCAATAAATAAAATATGTATTCTTTCATTCTTGGAGGACAATTACACATTGTGATAGTGATTTGCAAAACATATACATCGTGAATTTGTGTGAGTAATTCGGCTCTTCCGGTCCGTCACATCTGGAAATTTGGCCCCTTCGTAGAATTCTGCTCGGCAATTCCAAATGCCAATTACCACAGGAAGTCATTTCAACTGTTATTGACACAGGACGTATTAACAGCCCACACAATTCGGAACACTCACCTCGGCAAAAATTTAACGCCATGTTAAACATTGCTGAGGTGAACTGCTTATGCCACGGCATTTACCTCGGCAATTGCTGAGGTGAATTGTGTGGGCTGATTAAGAGTGTATCCTCTATAGTATTGTAGGACTCAAGGATCGCTGTACTCAAATATGAGGCCTATTTATCACAGCACGGATATCGACATACGAATATGGCCAACTTTGGCACTTTTACTGCTACTGACGGAAGTACGGACTGTTCCTTTTTACACGAGACAGGTCTTAGACTGGTTAACACAGGGAGAACGAAGAGATATTTAAAACGTCTCATATTATAAATATCATAGAAAATAGGAGGCCATCTTGTAGATTTCAATTTGCTATACACGCCATATAAAAGAGAATAATCCGTTGATTTTTTACGAGCTATAGAGTCGATGACTAATCCAACATATTTCCGCATATTAAATCACAGGGAAATTGAGATCTTACGCTAAACTGCTGCCCACTGGTGCGTTTCACGAGTCTGACCATTGCTACTCCGTTAATGCGGGAAAGGTCGATCGATTCTCCATGAAGATATAGTCGCTGTTATTTGGGCAGTTTGCGAAGAAAAGTTATGGTAGATGCCCATGCCAGTCTCGTTTTATGTACATGAATGGTAAAGCTATACATGAAATTTGTGAATACCTGCAACATGAATTCTCGTCGCATTTCCTGCTGAGACTAATCTATAGTCTACGCTCATATACCCGATCGTGTCACTAGATCCCTTAGTCTCAAGGAACAACGAGATTGAGGGACGTAGTCAAAGTGAGGCAAGCTGATGTATGAGCGTAGTAAGAGTCAGGCCACTGTGAATGGAGCCGTTCGTGCTCTCCTCCAATCTCCCCTTGTCTTCGTTTGACCTTTTAAATAAAACACCCACTGCATATTTTTAATATTCAATGGTATTTAGCCAGGCAAACCTCGAGCCTAAAGGTGAATTTTTATGAAGTTAACAACACGGCAACACCTGTGAGTCTTGACCCAAATACGTCGAAATTTCATACCACAAATAGCATCACTAAAGTTGCAATGAAACAAAAATACTGAACACGTTTTTCTTTCGGTATGAACATGAAAAAGTTCATTTACTTAGGTTATGTGCATGTATCTCTAAGACACGTTTTGAATATTATTTCAAATTCAACGTGATGATAGCCTTAACGACAATAAGAAATAATTATGCCTAAAACTAAAGATAAATAACTTACGCGATATTTGATCCACACTTGCTTCTGAAAGACCCGTTGAAAGATTGGGTATACTT
>JAVTVY010033655.1:0-13820 GCA_036873755.1 Hanleya hanleyi | reverse complement strand
GCCATGCAGTATAGGCCTATGGGCCTACCCAGGCCTCGGTGACTTTTTTCAAAAATTTCACCGATTCGCTCCGCAACACTTCCCATCGTGTTCTAAATGACGAGACGAGTAAAACGAGACCCCACAACCCTACCGCAAATGTATAGAAGTGGGTTTCCCAGTAGGATAAACAGTGAACCTATACCCCAGTATGGGTCTATATGGGGCTCGGTGACTTTTTTCAAAAATTTCACCGATTCGCACGGGGACACTTCCTATCATGTTCTAAATGGCGAGACGAGTAAAACGAGACCCCACAACCCTACCGCAAATGTATAGAAGTACGTTTCCCAGGGGGACAAACATCGGTCCTATACCCTCAGTATGGGACTATGTGAGGCTATATCGTACTTTTTCAAAAATTTCACCGATTCGCACGGGGACACTTCCTATCATGTTCTAAATGACGAGACGAGTAAAACGAGACCCCACAACCCTACCGCAAATGTATAGAAGTGGGTTTCACCGATTCGCTCCGCAACACTTCCCATCGTGTTCTAAATGACGAGACGAGTAAAACGAGACCCCACAACCCTACCGCAAATGTATAGAAGTACGTTTCCCAGGGGGACAAACATTGATCCTATACCCTCAGTATGGGACTATATGGGGGTTCGGTGACTTTTTTCAAAAATTTCACCGATTCGCACGGGGACACTTCCTATCATGTTCTAAATGACGAGGCGAGTAAAACGAGACCTCACAACCCTACCGCAAATGTATAGAAGTACGTTTCCCAGGGGGACAAACATCGGTCCTATACCCTCAGTATGCGACTATATGAGGCTATATCGTGCTTTTTCAAAAATTTCACCGATTCGCACGGGGACACTTCCTATCATGTTCTAAATGACGAGACGAGTAAAACGAGACCTCACAACCCTACCGCAAATGTATAGAAGTACGTTTCCCAGGATGGTCCTATACCTCCCATACCCTATATAGGCATTTTCCCGTAATTTAGGATAAAGTCCGTATTCCGTATTTTTTCAGGAAAATTTTTACATACACCCACCCTGGAACTAGGGAAAGATAACTCTGTTGATAGACAAGCCCCGTTAAGCCCGGCGACCTATATACCCTCATACCCCATATAGGCATTTTCCCAGGTTTTTCGATAAAGTCCGTGTTCCGTATTTTTTTTTTCAGGAAAAATTTTACATGCACCTACCCAGCCATCAAATACCCCTTCACGAATGCTTCACTTTGATACCTCACTCGACCCATTGGACCATTAGGGGCTTCCCTAGCTCCAAAACGTCTATTTCCATACCCTTGGGTCACCGCGCATGCGCAGAATGCCGATATTTCAACCCCACGCCCAGTCCATCAGATGCCCCTTCACGAATGCTTCACTTTGATACCTCCTACGACTCCATTGGCCCATTAGGGACTCCCCTAGCTCCAAAACCGCTATTTCCATACCCTTGGGCCACCGCGCATGCGCAGAATGCCGATATTTCAACCCCACACCTAGCCCATCAGATGCCCCTTCACGAATGCTTCACATCGATACCTCACTCGACCCCATTGGTCCATTAGGGGCTTCCCTAGCTCCAAAACGTCTATTTCCATACCCTTGGGCCTCCGCGCATGCGCAGAATGCCGATAGTTCAACCCCGCGCCCAGCCCATCAGATGCCCCTTCACATATGCTTCACTTTGATACCTCACTCGACCCCATCGGTCAACTAGGGGCTCCCATAGCTCCAAAAAGGCTATTTTCATACCCTTCGGCCGCCGCGCATGCGCAGAAGGCCGATATGTCAACCCCACACCCAACCCATTAGATGCCCCTTCACCTAAGCTTCACTTTGATACCTCACTCAACCCCATCGGACCATTTTATCTAGGGACTACTTTTTCTCCGCGGAAGCTTTTTCCCGAGACCGAATTACCGCCAAAACCACGGCCAAACCGCATCACCGCGCATGAATACATTTTTTTTTGCCGGAACTTTTTTTTTCTGCCGGAACTATGCACTCATTGACACCGGTGTCAATGAGTGCACTAACGACACAAATCCACACACGACACAAAAACTGGCCGCCATCTTGGACCCACACCATCTTCGTCCACCTCCTATCACACACGACACAAAAACTGGCCGCCATCTTGGACCCACACCTCCCACGACACGAAAACTGGCCGCCATTTTGAACCCACCCCACTCACTATAGGCCACGCCCCATTCACCTGCGCACAACGCCCCAATACCCCTCAAAACCGCCCCAATTTTAAGTTCTGCGCATGCGCAGTGAGGCGCTAAAAACTTTACTTACGCTCTACCTACTACTACCGTGACATTGTACCTTGTCTGTGCGAAATCGGGCATAACGTCTTAAAAGAGAACTTGCCACTGACTCCGTCTCAGAAGGCTGAGTCGACCAAGCATAAGACAGGTCTTCAGACCTTGGTATGAAAGCGAGCCCACAGGTGCAGAAGGAAAACGATTTTACAAGGCGGCTTTCTCGGGGCCATCAAAGAGTATATCCGCGTCGTTCAAGAATCAAGGTGATCTCGAATTACAGCGGGGAAAAACAACCATAACGTGACATGGAATGATAAAGGCGAAATACTGGTACAGAACCAGGTGGTTCACGGCACCCACAGACTGAGTTAGTGAATGAATGGATGCGTCAAAGCAGGTCAAACATGGATCCTCCAGGATGGGAGGTGTTTGCCCAAGATTTGAAAGACATGCATGTACCACAAGAATTGATGGGGAACCACCAGCGCTGGGGCTGGATGTAGCAGGACATACAACAGCAGCTCCAGTACACACACTCCGCAAGTCACAACGACAGCCTCGAATCCCACGGGCCTGGGAAGCCGATTGGGGACCGGAATCACACCACCCAAAGCACCACAACGGATATGATCCTTACGAAAATCTTCCACACACATTAAAACACCACCGCTGGCTAAGACGCCCCATCGCTCGAGATCCGTGACACTTCACCACGACGATCACGACGCCGAGAACAAGCCCCCAAGGCCTGGGAACATCAACAGCGGCAACAGGAAAGCTCAGTTGTCCTTTTTTACCTCGCAATACCCAGTAATATCTCGGTTATGTTGTTTTACAACAACACCTTATCCCATCCTGTCACGCAGCTTTCACATTCCTTACATCTGCCCGGATGTTGAGTGTGTGGCGTAGTGGATATCCAGTACACTTACATGTGGTACATACACGCAAATATTCATCGAGGCGTTGCCTAACCATATCAAGAGCTCGAGCCCGGAAGGAATAAATATCTTCTCGTTTGCGAATCTCGAAGGAAAGCTCCTTCCACTAGACCAAAGTGACCGGGATAACTATGTCGGACACGGTCGGCTCCAGGAAAAGACCATGCTGGATCTTTAGGCTGGCTTGTATGGGCTCTATGTCTATTCAGTCGATATCGATGCGATCCGTGCGCCGCGTCTGCCCAGTGCAAGGGGAATAAGGAGATCTGGTCAAAAAGAGCATTAACCACGTACTACCGGTGCGACGGACTGACATAAGTGCCATCACCACGATATAAGGGATGACAGAGGACAACCTCTGTCATTCGAGATTGAGAAAGTGATGGTCACACTTTATTTTCGACAAGCGCGCTCTTGTATAATGAAGGCGCCTTACGAGTGCGATGCGCACAGCTATATGGACAATTATACTTAACAAACCGAGAGACGCATGTACGTCCGAAAAGTGAAACCGAATGCATACATGTAATTTTGGCACTTGAAAGCCTTGGAGAGAAAACCTGCCCAGTACACTATCCGACGTGTGCAAACAAAGTGTTCTTCGTGCCTGCGTGGAATATGAGCACCAACAAAGAAAACTTGGTCTTGGGGGAACTGCAAAGGGATTGATTCCTGGCCTGTGTGAAAAGTACCAGTTTCAGCGGAGCCTACCCGGAGAACCCATTTGAATTTAAAACATTTCAACATTGATTTTTTTGGTGCTGCATGTGGGCGACAATCAGGTCCCAGCCACTACCTTAAAGCTGAACTTCATTCGAGCCTATCAGAGTCTGTTTACAGCGACAGGTCAAATCAACCAGGATGAAAGGAATATGATCAGTCGCGAGGACTATTATAACGGATACACGCTGTTCTGTTTCGATTTGACTCTCACCTTTATATGGAACGACCATCATTTGAATCTCGCTAAGCAAGGCAACTCACGGTTAGATAGCCAATTTGCCCTTCGGAGTACTATCAATGTGATTTGCTACGCCGTGTTTGACAACATCATTTGTCACCTGGCATGGATACAGACCTGACTACCACCGTGCTGGAGAATGACCCATGGACACGAACTATCTTTCAAGGGGTGTTCGCCAGGGACGTGTTCCCGCTGGATCGCGTGTATCCTGCCGCATACGTCCTCAACACAGACCCGATGGATTGAACCTGTCAACGTTGGGTGGCCGTGTACATACATGACAAAAAACAGGGAGAATACTTTGATCCGTACGGCCTGCCTCTCATCCATTCCAACTGGATGGCTTTCACGGACGAACGCACAGAGATGTGGTGTTGGATTAGTCAAGCTTTGCAAGGCCTGAGCAGTATATAGCGTGTGCGACCAATACTGTCTATCTTCTACCATCGTTGCCGAGGACGGGCCTGGACCATATCGTACAGATGTTTGACGATTACCCCAGGCCGAAGATCGAGATGTACTAGTGAACGACTGGGCCTCAGATCATTTCAATGTACAAGTACAGTCCTGGGTTTAAGTTCAGTCATTTCATTGTACAAACCCCGTTCTGGGCTTCAGTTCTAACCTGGTTGTTCCCACGTTGTTCTTTGAATAAAAACAAATGAGATCTCATTCAAAACCCTCTCTTGTGTGTTTTCTGTGCAATAGTATAGGAGCACAAACAAGTGTCTTTTAATGCCCCAATCTTTAGCATAAATGTGGGATTCCAATTTTAACCAAGCTGGTATATGCCAGCCAATCAGCCGCCTGTGTACGTAGTCAACAATGGCCTAGTATGGGGTCAAATGGAACCAGTCAATGCCCCAGGGTGCACTCCACACTTGCCATGGTTTCGCACGAAGTGGCTCCTCCCTGATTTTATAATAAGGAAGGTCGCCTATTTTTGATAGCATGGTAACTTTCCTTTCCTTTCTACTAACTGATATCTATAGTATCACTTGCTGGACGTAGTAACCATTTCTTCAAACGGGGATATTTTTAAGCCTTTTTAAAATGCCCGTTGGACGAAGAAACGTTCACATGTCTAACAAGAAAATCATTTCGATTGTTTTCTCTGGATGGTGGGTCGAATTTGACATATTTTTGTACATTTTATGGAGTTTTTCAGAAAAGTTGAAGAAGGTTTAAGGAGGATTGCGCGTCTTTCCTTTTCAGTTTCAATAGCTCAGTTGTCTTCTGGAATAATGGCATGAGTATGCCCATTCGGAAAATATATACTTTACAGGGATTTTGTAAAGATTTTACATATATTTAAGCTCAAAGACCCGAACCCATGTCTATTTTTAACCGCACATCATTTAGGTGTGGAATGCACCCTTAATGTAGGCTGCATCGTATGGTTATAATGCACGAGTAGGCCAAATATTGTATGCTCTCCTACACTACACTCGTTAAAAGCGCTTATTCGGACCTTGTAATGACTTGATATGGAACGAGATGGTAGAGTTCATTTATCTTAGTCAGAAATGTTTTGATTTAATGCATACTATATGGTATGACAGCATTGTCCCTGCGTATATGCTATTTGGACCTAAACAGAATTACCTCCCCTTGGTTAGGCATATATGTTACGATTAGTGACCTGTATGTCCCATTAATTTTCAATACGGTCACACCAGCACCCTGATCTAAAGCGAATGAGAGCGTATTATTCTGGTTTTGCCCCTTTTATTTCGAAGTTTGTACCCCCACCTCCCATTTATTTGAAAAATTCGGAATGAAACTTTTTTGACAATTTGGCTCGAATTTCAGCTATTTTTGCGTTTATTTTGCTTCTCCTGCCTCATTCGAAAGCTGGTCAACGCTCCCGATCTTTGTTCATGGGTTTCATTGCCACCGTCAAAGCATAATGCTTTGATATTCTTATTGAGCTTGTAAACTCGTGATTTTTCAGCAATAGTGGCAAAAACAAAGACGGGGTAGGGGGAAAGTGATTGGCGGGATATCCGATAAAACTGCATACTACAAGCAAGTGTCGCATACCAAGAAACTGGCAAACACACCCAGATTGGCATTGAATATCTGGCAGGCCAAAATCCTCACTTTTTCGGGAAACGAAAATGATGATTCCTTTATGGCGATACAATTTTACAAAAAAACGTGTAGGTCGACCCCCTGATGAAATCCACATGTCGAAGGGCCTATTGGTTTGCTGTGCAGGATTTCACTTTCGGCTGCGAATGCGCAGCCCTATACCCTCACACCGCACGGCCCTAGGGTAGGCCCTGGGTTCAGGCGACTCATTTGGTGAAATCACCATGTCTCTAACCCCACTGTTTCTCCGTACAGAATTTCAGTTCCTGTTGCTATTGCGCAGCCCTATGCCCTCACCCCTTGGCGAAAACCTCGTGCGACTCAATTAAGTGAAATCCCCTTGTCTCTAGCGAAGAAACTAGCAAACACACCCAGATTGGCATAGCCTAGAGAACAGAAATTCTGAGAAAACACCCTAGCCTTAAGGGTGCACTCCACACTTGCCACGGTTTCGCACGAAGTGGGCCCTCCCTGATTTGATAATAAGGAAGGTCGCCTGTTTTTGACAGCATGGTAATTCTTCTTCCCTTTCTACTAACTGATATCTATAGTATCACCTTGCTGGACGTCACCATCTCTTCAAACGGGGATATAACAAATGCCTGCCGATCGCACCTACTCGCCACTACAGTGTTATTGAATATAATTGAATATCTGGCAGGCCAAAATCCTCACTGTTTCTGGAAACGAAAATGATGATTCCTTTATGGCGATACAATTTTACAAAAAACGTGTAGGTCGACCCCCTGTTTTTCGTCTTTTCAAAATGCCCGTTGGACGAAGAAACGTTCACATGTCTATAAAAACGAAAATCATTTCTATTGTTTTCTCTGGATGGTGGGTCGAATTTGACACATTTTCGCACATTTTATGGAATTTTTCAGGAAAGTTGAAGAAGGTTTAAGGAGGATTGCATGTCTTTACTTTTCAGTTTTAATAGCTCAATTGTCTTCTGGAATAATGGCATGAGCGTGCCCATTCGGAAAATATGTACTTTTACAGGGGTTTTGTTAAAGATTTGACATATATTTAATTACGAGCGTCTAGTCCGTCATTCATAATCCAGCCGTCGTTCATTAGAGAATATCCGCGTCCATAATCCAAAGACCTATTCCACATTCCATATAACAGTATTAGCACCAAATTCAAAAAGACAATCATAGTATATATAAACATAGGCTTGTTTCCTGCAAGCGAGAAGCGGTCAACAGTTTTCAATGATGCCGGCAAGACATCATGATGTTCCAAAAATATCAAATCCGTATCGCTGATCAGTATTCTTAATCCATAATATTCGTTGTAATGTAAAGTCGTCATCTAAAGAATGATGTATCTCAGTCACGCTTTGATTGTGACTGTTCATATGAGTACCATGAGGATCTAGAAGTACATGGTTCATACGGCCCCTAGCCCCGGGTTAAGCGGAACAAGACACAGTTGCGAAACGTAGCGCCATAGATCTTGCACGCTACGTTCGTATTTTGCTATCAGCATGCGATATGTATCGCCAAATTTGAGAAACTGTGAGTGGAGGCGCTTGGTTGAATAGCCCTGTTTTATAAGTTTCTGTAACAATGTTTTGTGACGTTGATTAAAATCGTCACATTTAACACAGGATCTAGCAAATGCTACTAAGCGAGATATGTATACGCCATATGCAGGTCCCACTGGAATATTACTCTCCAGAAAGGGATAGTTCACGATGTCGAAATTGTAATCATCTCTTTTTTCATAAAGTCGACGAGAGAGAATGCCAGCTTCATTTTTATAGAGATAGAGATCTAAATATGATGTGCCTGTAGGGCTATCTGTAGTTTCCTTCAAATCCAGTGATGGTGGATATATATCCTTCACTGCGTCATTTATATAGCGATTATCCACGGCGAGAAGATCGTCTATATAGCGTTTGGTGAATGAGAAGGAACGGGCTTTGAATGGATCGGTTTTGAAAGCGCCTGCATATAGTCATATTCATAAGAGAACAGATACAGGTCAGCCAACACGGGTGCACAATTAGTACCCATTGGAATACCTATATGCTGCTGATATATTGTGTTGCCAAATTTCACATAGATATTTTTAATGAGAAATTCAAACAACTCTATAAACAAAGAAACATCCCATGAATGATATCTCTTGTATGTAGTAGAGCTAAAGAATGCTTTATGGCTTCCGACATCAATATATCTACGATCAGACTCCGTACTGGATTCCTCTTTCGGTGGCGCATGCGCAGCCATATGCCCGCTCTCCACACCACCCTAGGATGGAAGCCCGGGTCCAGGAGACTCAAACAGTAAAATCCCCATGTCTCCAAGCCTGGATATCCGGTCATCAATATGACACCTCATACAGCTCATTTGGACAATGAATGGCTCAAAAGGTCAATTTTGATTAATTTCCGGTAATTCCATGCAATGCCAGGTAATGCTTTAGCCCAGATGTTGGTGAGTCTTGCTGGCTACCGACTTGATGACGTCACGGAAATGCTCCGTCTCCCGTCACGTGAGAGGAGGTGTCCTTTGACACTTGCTCGGCTCCAAGCGACTCATATAGTGAAATACCCATGTCTCTAGCCTCATTGATTGTCCGTATAGGATTCCTCACCCCATATTGTCATAGTGCGAAAGGCTGGGTCCAGGCGACTCATTTGGTGAAATCCCCATGTCGAAGGGCCCATTGGTTCTCTGGGCAGGATTCCACCCCGCTGCGCATTCGCATCCCTATACCCTCACACCGCACGGCCCTAGGGTGGACCCTGGGTTTCAACGACTCATTTGGTGAAATCCCCATGTCTCTAGGTGACCCTCCACAGTTTCGTAGCAATGGCCCCGGTCTAATTTTATAATACGATAGATTGCCCTTGTTCTGCTACATCATAATTCTTCTTTTCTTCTTAATAGCTTATATCTATAATACCATCCTATTCAGCATTATCAACGCTGCAAACGAGTACGTACAGATCGAGTGCTGGCTTCGTCTACACGCTGATCCGGGTCATGGAGTACATTTTGTCCTGCCTCATTTATGCCCCTTGGGTGTCCCTAAAAATCGGGACTCATTTATGGGAAGGAAATCTGACAAAAGGCGGGCAGGTTGACACCCACTTTTGTTTGCCTTTTTAAGTTGAGACCGGACCAGTGAACGCGAGTAAGAAGTTTAATTGAAATCGATCTTACAGATTTTTCTGAGCCGAATTTGACCATTTTTCGACATTTTAAGGGGGTTTATGAAGCACCCTTTTAGACAGGTCCGAGCCAAGAAAAAACACATTTTTTTTCCGGTCAAAGTTTTCTCAGTGGTTCCGTCATCCTTGACTTATGCCCTTTCAATTGAACTGAGGGGCCACCCTGGATTTGGCCTCAAATCCAATATGGCGGCCAAAATCCAAAATGGCCGCCAATAACCATAGAAGCTCACAATTTCCTGCTCGAAAATCAATTTTCTAACCAAAAACTAGGTTTTTTCCTAGTTCTACGAGGGGTATGAATAATTAGTTAATTTTGGAATGATTTGTAATTGGTCTGAAAATTCAATATGGCCGCCAAAATCCAAAATGGCGGCCAATGCCCATTGAATCACACATTTCCTGCCTTAATACCATCCTTGGTCCGAATGCGTCTTGTGGGGTGTCATCTTGTAGCTCTCGGGATGTAGATCCCGATTTGACGGATATCCTTGTCATCTGTGACGTCATCGGCGACGTCATCAGTACGAGAAGTAGTAACGAAAACGGGCATTTTGGGGTGCGTGGGGGTGTGTTTGGGGTAAAGATGGACCATCCTTGGTCCGAATGTGTCGTGTGGGGTGTCATGTTGTAGCTCTCGGGGTGTAGACCACGACTTGAGGTTTTTCCATGTCATCGGTGACGTCATCAGTACGAGTAGTAGCGAAAGTGGAAGTTTCGGAGGTGCAATGGAGTGCGTTTGGAGTAGATGATGGCCTTTTTTTCCATCCAGCCACCTGATAGATTTACCTGTGAATGTGAGTGTGTGTGAATGAGTGAGTGTGAGTGAGTGAGTGAGAGAGTGAGTGAGTGAGTGAGTGAGTGAGTGAGTGAGTGAGTGAGTGAGTGAGAGAGTGAGTGAGTGAGTGAGTGAGAGAATGAGTGAATGAGTGAGTGAGTGAGTAAGTGTGTGAGGCGTGCACAACGCCCTTGAGACGCCCCCAACGCCCGTCAACGCATGGACGCACTAAAGACGGCAAGTGAGTGAGTGGGATCCGACTGGACTAATGTATGGTCTGTTTTCATCATTTTGCGCATGCGCAGTCTGGCCGTAGTATAGAAAGCAGGCATTTTGGGGATTCGTGGAGTTTTTTTTGAGTGATTGAGGGACCATCCCTGGTCAAATGGACCGTGTGGGTATCAGTGTGAAGCTCTCGTGGGTTAGACTGGCTTGTTTTCATTGGAAGTCCTGCCAATCTGTACAAGAAGATGTCCATAAACATACCCACTCTCCTGGTATGTTCTGACCCGACGTTGTCTGAATATTTACTGTGGTGATATTCATAGTTCCGTAAATATATGTAGTATATATATACGTCAGAGCAATGTTTCGTGATAACTGAGGGGTGTCCCTGTCATTTGTGACGTCATTCTTGACGTCATCAGTTGGTGTAGTAGTGGGAATTTTGGGGTGTGAAGTAAGGTGTTTGGGGTAGAGAGGGACCATGTTTGGTCCAAATGGCCCGGTTTGGGTGTCCTAGTGAAGCTTTCGTGGGGTAGAGTCAGACTAGCATGTTTTTTATTGAAAGTCGCGCCAATCTGAACATGCGCAGTTGTGGTGTAGTAAGTAAAGCGGTCATTCCGGAGGTGCGTGGGGATGTGTTTGAGCGATTGAGAGACCATTCTTGGTCCGAATGCCTCGTGTGAGGTGTCAAAGCAAGGCTTTCATGGTATGGACCACAACTTGAGGGATATGCAAGTCATCTGTGACATCATTGCTGACGTCCTCTGTTGGAGTTGTAGCCAAAGTGGATATTTTTGGAGTGTGAAAGACGGTGTTTGGGGCGGAAATGGACCATCATTGGTCCGAATGCGTCGTGTGAGGTGTCATCTTATAGCAACACCCACCAACGACAAGCTCAATGGTTCAACGCCCTGGCGAATTAGCCCTGAAACCCTGCGCGCCTACACGTAGCTCTAGGGGTGTAGTCCGTGATAAGTACTATTCTGATTGGTTAGTCCAAAAGTAGCGCAACAACAACAACAACATCAAAGATTACAGGTCAATCCTTTTATTATCCCCTCAATCACAGAACATCCACGCTAAGGAAACCGCTATGGGTGTGTTTACAATTCACTTATGCTATTGTCCGTGTGTTCAGAAGTTCATTCTTCTGATCTCAGAATGACGAGGGACACGAGTTAATCCCTATATGTACAGGCACCACCACACACCACTATTACCACCACCACACACCAGTTCTACCACAACCACGCATTACCACACCATCACCACCCGGCGTTGACGCCCGTCAACGCCCGGTGGTGGTGGTAGCTCCAAAGTGGCAGAGCTCTTGGATCGGAGCTCCAAGCCTGTGGAGCTCAGAGCTCGAAAGTGACGTCATCGCATGCATGCGCGCGTACCTGTGGTACACCCTGTACCCTATAACCATTAGGGTATAGGGTACACCAGGGTGCGGGTGCGGTGCGGTGTGTGATGGTGTCTGTACATATAGGGATTAACTCGTGTCCCTCATTATTCTGAGATCAGAACAATGAACTTCTGAATACACGGACAATAGCATAAGTGAATTGTAAACACACCCATAGTGGTTCCCTTAGCGTGGATGTTCTGTGATGGAGGGGATAATAAAAGGATTGACCTGTAATCGTTGATGTTGTTGTTGTTGCTGTCCTTTCGGACAAATCAATCAGAATAGTACTTTTCACGGACTACACCCGTAGAGCTACATATAGGCGCGCAGGGTTTCAGGGCTAATTAACATGCGTTGAAGCATTCAGCTTGTCGTTGGTAGGTGCTGCTACAAGATGACACCTCACACGACGCATTCGGACCACGGATGCTCCATTTCTACCCCAAACACCTTCATTCACACCCCAAAAATATTCACTTTGGCTACAACTCCTACTGAGGACGTCAGCAATGACGTCAAAGATGACACGCATATTCCTCAAGTCGTGGTCCACACCATGAAAGCTTTGCTTTGACACCTCACACGACGCATTCGGACCAAGAATGGTCCCTCAATCGCTCAAACACATCCCCACGCACCTCCAGAATGACCACTTTACTTACTACACCATAACTGATTGCGCGACTTTCAATACAAAAACATGCCAGTCTAACTCTATGGCCCGAAAGCTTCACTAGGACACCCCAACCGGGCCATTTGGACCAAACACGGTCCCTCTGTACCCCAAACACCTTACTTCACACCCCCAAAATTCCCACTTTGGCTACTACTCCTACTGATGACGTCTAGAATGACGTCACAGATGACAGGGACACCCCTCAAGTCATGTTCTACACCACGAAAGCTTCACTTTGACACCTCACACGAGGCATTCGGACCAAGAATTTCCAAAATGCCTGCATTCTGTACTGCGGCCAGACTGCGCATGCGAAAATGATGAAAATGGACGATACATTAGTCCAGTCGAACCCCACTCACTCACTCATCGCCTCAAGGGCTTTGTGCACTCCTCACTCACTCACTCATTCACATTCACTCACTCACTCCCTCACTCACTCACACACGCACACGCGCATACACTCCCACTCACACTCACAGGTAACTCTATCAGGTAGCTGGATGGGAAAAGGGCCGTCATCTACTCCAAACGCACTCCATTGTACCTCCGAAATTTCCACTTTCGCTACTACTCGTACTGATGACGTCACCGATAACATCACAGATGACATGGAAAAACCTCAAGTCGTGGTGTTCACCCCGCGAGCTACAACATGACACCCCACACGACACATTCGGACCAAGGATGGCCCATCTTTACCCCAAACGTCACCGAGGACGTCACAGATGACATGGATATCCCACAAATCGGGGTCTACACCCCGAGAGCTACAAGATGACACCCAACAGGACGCATTCGGACCAAGGATGGTCCATCTCTACATATTAGAGCAGGAAAATGTGTGATTCAATGGACATTGGGTTCTGTCGGCAATATTGAATTTTCAGACCAACTAAAATCATTCCAAAATTAACTAACTATTCATACCCTACCTAGGACTAGAAAAAAACCTAGTTTTTTTGTTAGAAAATAGATTTTCGAGCAGGAAATTGCGAGCTTCTATGGGTATTGGCGGTCATTTTGGATTTTGGCCGCCAAATTGGATTTGAGGCCAAATCTAGGGTGGCCCCTCAGCTAAATTGAAAGGGCATAAGTCAAGGATGACGGAACCACTGAGAAAACTTTGACCGGAAAAAATGTTTTCTTGGCTGGGACCCGTATATTTAAGGCATAATAGTGGAGTCTATGCACTATCTCAATGTGGACTCCATTACGGAGCAGAGATGTGTCATTACGCCACATTGTTTAATTT
>JAVTVY010033654.1:0-13762 GCA_036873755.1 Hanleya hanleyi | reverse complement strand
ACCTGGTCTGAGAAAACGGGGACAATATATGTTGACGTACCGTTTCCTTCCTGGGCTCTTAAGTTGTATTTGTCAGAATGGGGTATCAAGGCTTCAACCACGAGTACTGTGGCAGTAAGAACACGGATGCATTAGACAACTTTATACATCAGGGCAAGTTTTCAATTAACGCTGCTACTTAAAATGTGTATTTAGTTGAATTCTACCAAATGTGGCTGTTTTCTCTGGTTAGGCTATATACTCTAGCACAGCTGACTGTTTCCTCGATATATTGGTCCCTCAGTACTGGACTGTCGCTGAACACAGATCCGTTTTATACATGTTATACAAGCCTGTACATGACCAAGCAGCACACATAATTTTCTGTATCCTTGAACAATAGAAATTACATGGAAAAACTGATTCAACCGACACAACTCATACTTAATTCACCGATTGCCCGGGGAGATTCCGGAGCGTTCTGAGTCAATATACCGCTTTACTGTCATGACCACATTGGCCACTCATCATCGGGCCTCATATCGGCTGTTCATCCAATAGGCTTATACCCACATCATAATTCTGAATAAATCCTAGATTATTAATCAAATATATTTTTCAGGAGTCATAGTATTATTTCCGTAAATACTTTGTTTTACAACAGTAACTATTATTAAACAACACAACTATAAAGATCGCGGAATTTGATAGTTATATTGTGACAATAATTGCTGAATAATAGAGGGCGTGTATATGCGGATTTAGTCGTTTATCATTTTATGACAAAGTGCTCAGTTCACATTAGCTTCCCATGATATTTACTCATAATTTGAGATAACTGAACATGTACTGCTATCACGTCCTAGGCCTATCCTATTTGACACGAGTAGAATTGAAGTATATTATATATATTACATAACACCATAATCATGTTATAACGTCTGCAATTATGGACTATCTGTATACATCAGACTGTGTTACACAGGAACAATGTTAGGGCATGTATCAGAGGATCATATTATGTGAGTCCTCGGGCTCCGTTCATCACAACTGTGGCTGGTGATGGCGGGCGGTTAAGGCAATGAGTTTGTATGCTGCAGGACAAACTTAAAACAGCTTCCTCATTTTCAACGACGTCAGAAATATATCAATTACAGTAGAGAAGAAAAGTCAAAGTTTGTTTTAAGGGTCCGAGAGACATAGTCAGAGGCTCACTATACATCTTCTATCTTCTTGCCTAATTACTCGACAAGCTTTTGACCAACTTTATCATATTATATATTGTCTGAAGGCTGTTTTTGTGGAGAAACTGGATATTATTATGATTTCGCATTTATTTCAAGAATAAATACTTTACACAGCTTTGAACAGTATATTTTCGAAAAGTATACCCAATTTTTCACAGCACATATCTTCTACACGCTTGGTACATATTGATTGAAATTCAAGGCATATATTATTAGCTATCTGAACTAGTAAACTGTGCCACACTTTTAATAATTTCGTCATAGAAGTGATTTTATTCAAGTTTATTTAAAAAAAAAATGCTAAAGTTAATAAAAACGCGAATATCTAAAAAACTAAAGCGAACTTAGAAAATGTGAAGTACAGTTCACTAGTTCTATATAAGCTAAACAAAATTTGAAAATTCCAAGACTTTAATCCATAGTCGAATAATTCTTAAAAAACGAAAAATCACTATTTTAAAGCTGGATCACCTCTGGCTGGGTCTCTCGGACCCTTAAGGCCATCGTTTGTATCAAAATATGTATGGCACGAACTCGCCAATTGTATTAGCCCTGGGACTTGAGAGCTAAAACTATAGAGAATATTTAATTTTGACAAAAAGTGCTTGACGGGGGAAATAATATACAATAAATAATATATACAGAAGTTTCGTTACTCCTGTGGCTAGGGGGAGAAGGGGGGGGGGGAGGGAATTTACTAAACTATATACTGGGTGAAGATCTACCAAAAAATGTAAAAAAATAAATAAATAAAAAAAGAATAAAAAAAAAGACAAAAATCCAACTTGACCACTAAAGTAGTATATATAACGTAAATTGGCGAAATAGCGCCTCACTGCGCATGCGCAGAACCTTGTGTGACGTCATAAGTGTGCGCAGAAAAAAAAAATGGGGCGGTATTGGGGTGGTGTGCGCATGCGTGATGTGTGGGAGGTGGGTACAAGATGGCCGCCAGTGGAAGATGTGGGAGGTGGGTACAAGATGGCCGCCAGTGTCAGTGAGTGCAACATGTGGGAGGTGGGTACAAGATGGCCGCCAGTGTCAGTGAGTGCAACATGTGGGAGGTGGGTACAAGATGGCCGCGAGTGTCATGATGTGGGAGGTGGGTACAAGATGGCCGCCAGTGGAAGATGTGGGAGGTGGGTACAAGATGGCCGCCAGTGTGAGTGAGATGTGGGAGGTGGGTACAAGATGGCCGCCAGTGGAAGATGTGGGAGGTGGGTACAAGATGGCCGCCAGTGTCATGATGTGGGAGGTGGGTACAAGATGGCCGCCAGTGTGAGTGAGATGTGGGAGGTGGGTACAAGATGGCCGCCAGTGGAAGATGTGGGAGGTGGGTACAAGATGGCCGCCAGTGTCATGATGTGGGAGGTGGGTACAAGATGGCCGCGAGTAGTAAAATGTATAAAAGGAGTTGATTTTTAGGGAAAGGGTGTATTCAATCTGACTTACCTGACCTGACTTGATCAGCCAGCCAGCCAGCCAGCCAGCCAGTCCTCCTGCCTGCCTATCCGCTTGTATGAGACGAAAAGCATGAGACGTGGAGAAGATTTTCCCTTTGACCCAGCAGTACCTCCGGTTGAAGTCTTGCCTGAAGATGAGCGTGTCAGGGACATTTATCAACGTCACTGGGCTACCATACGCCATTGTTTCCACCGTGACCGTCGTCTATTGGACTCGGTTGGAGGACCTCACGTATCTTCCTATTTACGCCGAGAACATTTTTAAAGATCAGGTCACTGCCTTCAAATTGAATGTGACATTTGGGTATATCTTACGGCACAAAAAGACGGACCAGCTGCGGTATTTCTATCCGAGTAATAATTCGTATGTGTTTGACCAGCCATTCACCATCACGGATCACATTTCTCTGGAGCCACTCATCGACAAATTGACTACGTTGGATCCATTGGAATGGGCTCGGTTGCAACGCCCCAATACCCAATGGTTGGTGCAAATGGTGACTAACGTCACATTTTTCGTCACTAAAATGAGAGATCATCCTATCGGTGCTCCTGTACTACTGCCTCCGTGGTTGCTTCATCGACACGGCCTGTATCCATTAACAGTAGGGGTGAAGGGGCCCTACAAAGACCGCAAATGTCTGTTTCGGTGTTTGGCCGTGCATGTGGACGAGTGTTACTCCCGGAGTTGTGACACAGTGGCCGATGGCTATTGGGAAGAATATTTAGAGCAGCAAGACATGGATAAGCGGCACTTCCGAGGTGTCCCCTTCAAGCATTTGGATGACGTGGAGTCCCTGTTTCATATTAATATCTTTGTCTATCGATTACGACGGGAGGATGACGATACATTTGTGGCTGAATTGGTTCGGCGATCCACAGAACGGTATGCTGCTACGATGAAAGTCAATGTGTTCGACCACAATGGCATGAGTCATTTTTCGCTGATCCACAATATGAGCCAGTACGCTCAGTCTTTCAGTTGTGCCCAATGCCATCGGGTGTTTAAACACTCTCACGACTTACATCGCCACGAGAAAATCTGTGACAACAGTGTCAAGCGAGTCTATCCGGGTGGAGTGTATCATAATGCACCTACTATTTTCGAGGAACTGGCCGATGAGGGTGTGAAGATACCGGAAGAGGACCGTTATTTCCCCTACCGGGCGTGCTATGACTTTGAAGCAATTTTGGAGCCCATGGACCTGTTTTCACCCAAAACACAGTGGACGCAGCGCCATATTCCTCTGAGTGTCAGTATTTCCAGCAATGTACCTGGCTATGACGCTGCTCCGGTGTGTTTCGTGTCCACGGGGAACTCCCATGAGTTGATTACCCGCATGATGGAGTATTTAGAGCAAGTCAGTGCGGCTAGTACGGCATTGTTGGTGGTGAAGTTTCAGCACGTCCTGGACCAACTGGACGACCGCATTCCTGTACCGGGTGTAGCGTTCAGCGATGATGAAGAATCCGAGTCCGAGTCGGAGTCCCTGCAGTCGCAGCCTCTGCAGGCGCGGGATGTCCCTTTACCGAAACCGTATGCGGAGAAATTGAAGTTACGGTTCGTGCAGTACCTGACTCAGTTACCGGTGCTCGGCTTTAATTCGGGACGCTATGATTTGAACATGGTGAAGGAATTTCTCTGCCCTTACTTGGCCCAGTCCGATACCCTCAAGTCGGTGATCAAGAAGATCAATAATCATATGGCCCTCACTACTACGTCACTGCATTTCCTGGACGTGCGCAACTACCTAGCTCCTAATTGTAGCTATGATCAGTGGGTCAAGGCCTATAACTGTGCACAAACCAAAGGGAGGTTCCCTTACACGTATATATCATCGCTCGACCGTTTGCAGGAAACACAGTTGCCATCTCGGCACGCCTTCTTTGATGATTTGAAGCAAGTGGAATGTCCGGAAGACACGTACCGTGAACTACAGCAGGTATGGAACGATGAACATATGCAGACCTTGGAAGATTTCCTCATATGGTACAACAACCTAGATGTGGTTCCTTTCCTGGAGGCGGCCGAGAAAATGGTGCAACTTTTTCAACGCCAAATGCACGTGGACATCTTTAAAGAGTGCTTAAGTTTACCGGGGCTGGCCCTTCGCCATTTGTTTCAAGAGTGTTCCACTTACTTCTCGCTGGTACAACAGAAAGATGCGGACATGCATAATTGTCTAAAAGATAACATTGTGGGCGGGCCCAGTCTTATTTTTCACCGCTACCACGAGAAGGATGTCACTACTCTCCCCAGTGGAAAACCCGTTGCCAAAATCATTGGATTCGATGCCAATGCTCTGTACCTGTGGTCGTTGGCCCAACCTATGCCCAGTGGTCATTATACACGTTGGTTGGCGGAAGGGCGTCATTTTACACCCCAACGGTTGCCTCACAAACATCTTGCCGACCAGTGGTTGGAGTGGGAAGCCTATCGACGGGGTATTTATATACGACACCAGACCAACGCCACTGAGAAGCGGATAGGCGATCGGCGTCTCCCCGTCGATGGGTTTGCCCATGTACAAGGAACACCCACTGTTTTCCAGTTTTATGGCTGTTACTGGCACGGCCACGAATGTCATTTCAGCGCAGGTCGTTTTAATGAGCGACGCGGGAAAACACCATTAGAATTACGGGAGGAAGTAGTGGCCAACGGAGATTATGTGAAAGAGCGAGGATACCATTTGATTGAAATGTGGGAGTGTGAATTTCACACCATGTGCCAGGCCCGCCCCCATTTACAACGGTTCCTAAAAGAGCGTGAGTACCCGTTGAGTCGTCGGCGACTGCTGAGTCTGCCACAGATGTTGGACGCCATTCGTTCGGGGCAGCTCTACGGCTTTGTAGAATGCGACCTGCATGTTCCCGACACTCTCAAGCCCCTCTTCGCCCAGTGTCCGCCTATCTTCAAGAATACGCTGGTGGGTCGGGATGATATTGGGGAGACCATGCGCACATACGCAGAGCAACACGAGTGTTTACCTCAACCACGCCGCATGTTGATTGGAAGTATGTGGGCGCACAAAATATTGCTGGGCACCCCCTTACTGCAGTGGTACATGAAGCACGGTTTGGAAATTACTCAAATCTATCAAGTGATACAGTACGTCCCCGAGGCTTGTTTTGCGGAGAATGCCGAGCTCGTCACGGCGGCCCGTCGTCAAGGTGATGAATACCCGAGTCAGGCCATCATGGCTGAATGTTGGAAACTCACTGGCAATGGTTATTATGGAAAAACGGTAACCAATCAGGATAAGCACGTCAATGTGAACATTTGCACGACTACCCAAGCCCGCAAAAAAGTCAATTCTCCACTGTTTCGGTCCGTGGAGGTCATCGATGACGACACCTATGAAGTCACTTCAGCCAAGAAGACTATCCGGTATAATTTACCCCTGCAGATTGGATGTATGGTCTATCAGGTGGCCAAGCTGAGGATGTTGCAGTTTCTCTACGACTTCATGGGTGTCTATTTTAATCCCTCAGACTGGCAGTTGATGGAGATGGACACAGATTCGGCCTACATGGCCGTCTCCAACGCCGATTGGGAGTCCCTGGTGAAACCCGAGTTACGGGAACAATATGAAGCGGATCGGGACCTGTGGCTACCTCGACGCGACCACTACACCTACGACAAGCGGACGCCGGGGCTCTTCAAGCTGGAGTGGAGCGGAGATGCCATGATCGCCCTGTCGTCCAAGACCTACTATTGTTACGGAGGAGATGGAAACAACAAGTTTAGTTGTAAAGGCGTCAATCGACGTGACCCTGCCATCGACAAAGCTCTCTACCTGGGCGTATTGCAGAGCCAGGCCAGTGCCAGTGGGACCAACCGAGGATTCCGGATGGTGGACCACCAGATGCGGACCTATATCCAGCAACGAGACGCCTTTACTTTCTTTTATCCGAAACGGAAAGTATTGGCCGACGGTGTGAGCACTACCTACTTGGACTTGTAAAAAATGTGGAACACTAATAACTGTGGAGTCACGAGTTATAAAAACTGTAAAAGTCAGGATGGCCGAGTGGTCTAAGGCGCCGGTATTAAGTGCCGGTGGGGTGATACCCTGCGTAGGTTCAAATCCTACTCCTGACAAAACTTTTTTTTTTTTTTTTTTTGTATATACTACTACTATTCTATGTGTGTACATACCTCTACTATTTGTACCCTGTATTCTATATTTGTATATATCCTTGCTTGTTGACTTAAATAAAAAAAAGAAAGTCAAAACCCATCATTGTGTTTTTTCATCATCATTTTCATTGTCCCATTGGACATTGGACCGTCTGACCTGGAGGTCACCCTTTGACCTTTTGACCCGCGTCCGCGCGCGCGCGCGCGCACTACCGGGAATGACGCGCACTTCCGGAGAACGCGCGCGCGCTGCGGCCGGGGCGGGGCGGGGCGGGGCGGGAAAAGGTGCCGGAGGTTGAACATACGGATGTGTAAGGGGAAACATTAGGAACTCTTCTATGTTTGGAGGTAATTTCAGTGAAAAAACCGGAACGGAAGTGACGTCACAACCCCACGTGACCTGCGCAACAGAATGGATACGACACCCTAGTGTAACTCCCTCACCTAGGCTTCACATGGATACCTCACTAGCTTCAATAAACTTTCATCCCCTTCGGCCACCGCGTATGCGCAGAATGACGCTATTTCAAATCCGCTAGTCCAGGCAGATGCCCCTTCACCTAAGCTTCACTTTGATACCTCACTCGATCTCATTGCACCAGTAGTAACTCCCCTAGCTCCCAACACGGCTATTTCCATACCCTTGGGCCACCGCGCATGCGCAGAATGACGCTATTTCAAATCCGCTAGTCCAGTCTATCAGATGCTCCTTCACGTCACCTTCACTTTGATACCTCACTCGACCCCATTGGACCATTATTGGCTTCGCTAGCTCCAAAACGGCTATTTTCATACCCTCGGGCCACCGCGCATGCGCAGAATGCTGATAGTTCAACCCACACCAGTCCATCAGATGGCCCTTCATCTCACCTTCACATTGATACCTCACTCGGCTCCATCGGGCCACTAGGGGCTCCCCTAACTCCAAAAAGACTATTTTGCAGATCGATATCAACACCTTGTGTATGAATTTTTTTTTATTTTAGAGGTAGTGGGTCGAGTGAGGTATCAAATTGAAGCTGACGTGAAATGCTTCACATTGATACCTCACTCGTCTCCATTGGACCACTAGGGGCGCCTCTAACTCAAAAAAGGATATTTTGAAGATTGCGCATGCGCAGAATGCTGATAGTTCAAGCCCACACCAGTCCATCAGATGCTCCTTCACGTCACCTTCAATTTGATACCTCACTCGACCCGATTGGTCCATTAGGGACGCCTCTAACCTCAAAAAGGCTATTTTGATGTTTTGATGTTTTTCATCTCAAACATCAAAACATCAAAATAGGCGTTTTGAGGTTAGAGGCGTCCCTAATGGACCAATCGGGTCGAGTGAGGTATTAAATTGAAGGTGACGTGAAGGAGCATCTGATAGACTGGGTGTGGGCTTGAATTAGGGTAATTCTGCGCATGCGCGAAGATAATATGAAAAATATCAAAACATCAAAATAGCCTTTTTGAGGTTAGAGGCGTCCCTAATGGTCCAATGGGGTCGAGTGAGGTATCAAATTGAAGGTGACGTGAAGGCGCATCTGATAGACTGGGTGTGGGTTGAACTATCAGCATTCTGCGCATGCGTAATCTTCAAAATATCCTTTTTTGGGTTAGAGGCGCCCCTAGTGGTGCAATGGGGTCGAGTGAGGTATCAATGTGAAGCATTTCACGTCAGCTTCAATATGATACCTCACTCGACCCTCTACCTCAAAATAAAATTTTTGTTTACAGTTCAAAACAACTTTCCCATCCGAAGGACGGGTTTTACTTCACATTTTTTTGTTTTGTTTTGAAAATTTTTTTTTTGAAATGTACAAACTTTTACGTGAAGACAATATTCTTTATATATGTGTACTTCCTATTTCCCGCAGGAATTTATGGAATATCAATTCTTTCCGCAATGAACTTACAATTTTACTGGCAATGAAATTCTCCGTGTCAATTTGAGGTGGATATGAAAACGTACTGACTCACACGTGCAATGGCAACAATTCGCTACAGTGTAATGAAATGTGTTCATTTTTTAGGCGCCCGTGGTTTTATTAATATGCACACACATATGCTTTTCTAATAGTTCATTGGCTGAACCGCGAGGCGGGGGAAAAAATATTAAACTAATTTCGTCTCGCGCGGAGTGTGTACGGTGAATGCAAGCCAAACAGCTCAGCATGTTATTTTGACTCGATTCATACGCTGACTCTTCAAAATGGACTTGAAGAAGACGTTATGCGGGAACTGAAATCAATTTCTTGAAACTTTTGCTCACCGTGTGCGCTGAAACAACAACAACAGAGCTGACAGACAATTGAGGCCGTTAGCTCAGCTGATATCTCTCGTGTGCGCCGGTTTATATACCGAAGGAATATGTGAATTTCGATTAGCATACAAATGCATGGTGTGTTATATCCCACCTAGGAAAAAAACAGCCACAGATATGCATTATACATCCGGGAGTATGGGAGATATGGTATACATCTGGACTAAACTTCTTTTATCAGGTAAGCTAGTACTATACTTGCGTTGAATCGCAACATAGTGACCAAACCATAACAGTTGACAGCTGTAAAAATAGATACCGTGGCATAAATTAGTTGTGTGTCCCAACTAATCTATTGAGAACGTTTTGTTTGATTTTTTGAGAAATATATATTGTTGTGTTCTGAAACTTATGTCACTGGTAAAATGCAATTACTATAGTATTCATTCAAAATATTAGCAAACAACATTCTGTAGAACTATCTGTTTGAAACATTTTCTGTTTTGGGTGTCATTCTCTGGGTTAAATATTGGCGTCAGCCATTGTTGATTTGGACCAGTTCAATACTCGTAGGTTTGATAGGCATTCTTTTCCATTCATGGAATTTTTACAGTTCCACAGTGTCACAAAACAACAATAATGCCATGATGTCACAATAAGACGTTACAAAGACAATTTCTGCTGTATACAATGGTATAAGGCACCTGTATACAATGGTATAAGGCACCTGTATACCATGGTATAAGGCACATGTATACAATGGTCACCTGTATACAATGGTATAAGGCACCTGTATACAATGGTATAAGGCACCTGTATACAATGGTATAAGGCACCTGTATACAATGGTATAAGGCACCTGTATACAATGGTATAAGGCACCTGTATACAATGGTCAGATGTACCTGTATACAATGGTATAAGGCACCTGTATACAATGGTATAAGGCACCTGTATACAATGGTCAGATGTACCTGTATACAATGGTATAAGGCACCTGTATACAATGGTCAGATGTACCTGTAAAATTCTTGCACTCACTCACACTGGCGGCCATCTTGTCCCACCTCCCACATCTTGCTCCACATTTGTACCCACCTCCCACATTTGTACCCACCTCCCACATTTGTACCCACCTCCCACATTTGTACCCACCTCCCACATTTGTACCCACCTCCCACATTTGTGGGAGGGGGTGGTTACCTCCCACATTACTATACTTCCACATTTGTGGAGGTTGTGGGCCTGACTCCTCCTTGTACCCACCTCCCACATGATAATGAAGATTCTTGGAATTTATAGATTTTACTATTATGATAATGAAGATTCTTGGAATTTATAGATTTTACTATACAAATGTGGGAGGTGGGTACAACCCACCTCCCACAAATGTGGGAGGTGGGTACAAATGTGGGAGGTGGGTACAAATGTGGGAGGTGGGTACAAATGTGGGAGGTGGGTACAACCCACCTCCCACAAATGTGGGAGGTGGGTACAAATGTGGGAGGTGGGTACAACCCACCTCCCACACATCACGCATGCGCACACCGCACACACCGACCCAATACCGCCCCAATACCGCCACATTTTTTACACTTATGACGTCACACGCATGCGCAGTGAGGCGCTAATCTATCAATTCGGGTATTGTATACTACTTGCCTTGTATGTAATTTTCAATGTCTAAGAATCCGCAAAATACAAAATCAATATGCTTTGCTGGCAACACATGGACAAAATACCTTTGAAGAATCAAGAAATCCAGTAAGTAAGAACTTGAGGTGTAGCCAGGTGTGTTGTGTGAACGTATCATGCACCTCTCCGAGTCTATCTTCCCTGCCGGAGAGTTCGCTGTGTTCACGGGGCTGTGTAGACTCGTTGGATCTATTGATCGACCAGTTATGAAACCGATGAAAACTCGTTGCCAGGGTGATAGGTTGTTTATTCAACTGTCCCGAGCATTGAGAAGAAGAACCGAAGAAAATAGTCCTTAAGTCGTTCAGCTACTGCGGATAATTTGGTTTCATATTCGTGATATATTTTTTATCACAAGGTCTATATTAGTGAAGTTAAATATTTTCTGATATTGTTATTTATGTTGAGATTTTTCTCTTCTAGAGCATAAATACAATATGGATACCATTCTAAGGTTGCCTCAGAGTATTTTCAGAAGATGTCATACATCATTGGCTATGAAAAACTTAAATTAACAGACAATAACTTGTGGCCTCCCTATTACATGTTAACATGGAATTATATTTCTAGACTTTCAATCAGGTAGCATTTGAATTCACAGAAACTTGGAGAGTTCCTCCCACATCCCCTCCTCCAGATTTTCTTTGAGTAAGCCTGTGGCATATACCCTAACCTGTTGGTGTAACATGCTCGGATGATCCGGATCATTGGCTTACTTCATTCACTGTGTACCAGTGGTAGAATGAAGTTACATGTGTTTACTTTAATGATGTCTAGGCTCAAGTGGACTTTGTATTTCATCTTTACATTATCCTATTAGCGAGTTAAATGTAATTATAGTTCTTGTAACCAAGGTAACCAGGTATAAATGTGAGGTGACACTGAAATGGAACTAATTCCTTAAACTCTTCTAAACAAGTCCACAACCTGGACATAGAATTCCAAATGGACTGTCAATTCAGAACAATTTTCTTCTATGAATAGTCATTTAGATCGCGGGCAGATGTTGGCAAGTCTGCATGATATATTTATGGGTGGATAGCTGGCTAGTGGCAAAGGCTAAAGTTTATCCATTATATTGACCTGGCTACACCTTAGATACCCTCTGCTGGAAAAATAAATTATTTTACAGACATTTGCAATATGCTGAGAAGACTGTATCTATCCTATCATGAAACCGGTTTCACTAAGAATAAGGCATTTATAATCAGATGGTTCTTTAGTGTCTAAGCCTGGAAAACATAAATGAGTTATTTGGGTGTTTGAGACCGAGCTGGCGAAGTATATGGACATGTGTTTGCATTCAGAGGCCACTACAATCATGACAAGGAAGTCTCATAAGAGATTGTCTGATAACGACGGGTTTGTGATGTAATTTTCTTATTACATAACTTTCATCGAAAGATTTTTGATAGAATTTGATATTACTTGTCGTTATAAAGCTGAAATATTTCTGAACGAGACATTAAATCTTAATCTCTCATAATCAATCCAACAGAATATCTTGCAAACATGAATAGGCCTGTTTCAGTACCGAAGATTCCAATTCTGTTTGATCATGTTCATCCGACTTAGCTTTCCATAACTGGTGATCAATGTGCGCAACTGACCGGACTCACGTACACTGCAGTACCGAGATAGGATTGACCTGATTCAATTGACACTAACGTTAACCTTTGATGACGAAATGAAGGGAATATCGCAGTTTTGATTCTCGCTGGCAACTAATTTATTCAATTCTACTCATCTTTGTTTTCGAATTCATGTTTCAGAATGTGGTCACCCATGCCAATAATGACGAGAAAAGCGATCTCACCCTGATATGGCAACCCCCGACCAGTTCTGTAGGCGATGTTGTTTTCACGTGAGTTGTACATGTCTACATGATATTTCACGAGGTCGATCAGAAGCCATTAGTAACAAGATGTTGCTAGCAGTTCACGATAAGCAGATTGGAATCAATCAATATCTTTTCAAACATTTTCAACGAATATTTCGAAATTCTCTCTTCTTTGTAATCACCCTGAATGACCCCGCAGTCATCCTGACGAAGTTCCATTTCGATCAAAACTGTGACCATTCAATGTGGAGATACTTATACATGCTGTATATGGAGTGTATGTTTCATATTGCCGAGCCCCATTCTCCGTTATCTGCCTTCTTTGGGTTATTTCCGCTGACCTCACTGCTATCCTGACAAAATTTCCTAGCCTTTCGCCTAAAAGTTCCTTGGAAATATTCGAGAGCCTCACGGAGTTGTTTACATTCTAAATGAGCTCCAGACGTTTTTGGAAATACCCGAGAGTCTAACAGAACACTTGAACCGAGACTGTGACCCGGTCATTCAACTTGTGACGCGATTTTGTGTAATTTTTCACTGTGAAAGTGAAAAGCATATACCAGTTGGTATTATGTTTTCCTAGCCATATTGGTGAACCGCCATATTGGTTTTGAGCGTTCATGTCAACCAAAGTGAATGGTTGGTTAGGCTCTCTACGGTCGACACGAACAACTTGTCGAGATGGCTGAATGCAGAATTGCAGAGGACAATATTGTGAACGGACATGACTGCAGTGATTTTGAAAATGACACTGTAAATGATTCTGCTAAATATCGTCGATATGAACCCATTATCTGTGAATTGTTATGCTTCATGGTCGACAAAGCTGACATAATGCCAGTGGATACTGTTTTGAAATTCTGTGAAGATGTTTATACGGAAATCGAAGCACAGGATGTCAAAGATATGCTTTGAAAATGCTGTCACCACCTCTTGTCTGGAAAATACCGGGAACGGACTGGACCAAATAAAAAAGTCAATACACTACAAGATATTGTCAGGATGATACAAGAGCTTGATTCAGTTGATATACCTTGTTTTGTGGTCAAAGCTGAGCAGACTGCCACAAGTCTCCAAAATTCACATCGACGTGACCACTCTCATTCGCCAATTGAATGGTCTTAAACTACAGATGTCGGACGTCGT